>CAIGRF010089174.1:9271-25696 GCA_903798235.1 Fraxinus ornus
GATCTTTGCTAGTTTTATATCTGAAATTGTGGTGTTTCTTTGACTACAAGTGTTTCTTTGACTACAACTGTATTTGTAATTTTATTTCCCATGGACTGAAGTTGTTGAGTAACAGATGGAAACAGTGAATGGTGATGCCCTTGTTGTGGTGCCGCAAGAAACTATGGGCAATGTATCCAATGTGGGGAGTTATAATCAACGAGTGGATGAGATATTAATAAAAGTTGGTCAGGTAGAATTTAGATATGAATATTAAAATTTAAACTTTTGTTATTTTGCCATGTTTTGTCTCTTTTTATAATATAATGCATTATATTTAATCTTGAAAGTATTGCATTGTGGTTGAAGAAATAATCTGATTCTTTTGTGTAGTTTATTCAAGATCCCTTTTATTATTTTGGAGTTTATTTCTTTTACTTATGATTTGATACCAACTACTGTATTCTCCGAAAGGGGAAATGGTATTCTGATCCTGGGAGTAATTTTGACAACTGTACATGTAATAATTGAATTATAATCTCTTTTTATTTACAGCTAGAGTAAAATTTGAATGAGGTTGAGCAAATTTACCTGTCTGCAAATAAAAAGAAGCTGAGCACTCCAAAAGGTAGCTCTCTTCTGAAGGACAAAGATAGCGAGAAGCTGTTTGCCAGCTTTAAAAGGAGGCAACAGGATGCAGCCAGTAGGGAAGCAGCTGCTGGTAAGAGAATGCAAGAGCTTATGCACCACTTTGGAACAATATTACGTCAGGTAATCATAAATGCTCTGCATTTGTCCTTGCAATAATATTTATATCCTTCTACTGCGGCTGCTTACACATGGGGGTCCTGTGAAAATTTTATGGTGTTTAGCATCTTTGTTGCCATGATTTGTTGGACACATCTTTTAGGTAGACTATAAACCTCCAACTATCATCCATTTCTTCTTGCATTTATACAACTATTTGAAGTGGGTTCTCCTCCTACTAATCCTTCGATGCTTCCATATATTCGATTGTGGTTATAACTATAGCTTTCATACCTATTTGTTTTTTGTTTCTTTGGGTATCATTTCTTGGATAAAAAAAAATGCAAGAATAAAAAAAGTAGTGATTCAAATCCACTCTGATACTTTATGTAAACTTTCCCCCAAGAATGAAAATAGACCAAAAAAGAAAGTAGAGGTGAAATATACCAAAGCAGTCTTGTATTCGACTACTAGTCTAGTAGTTGGATTTTCAAGTTTTGGAATGCTCCAAACTCTACATAAGCATCCAAATTTGGATCAATACCTGCAAAAACATGAACCAAAGCCAATCACAATTGATCTTGTAAAAGATCAGCTGCAGAATGAATATTCAAAAGGAAAGTTTCATTCAAATTCATTTGAAAATTTAGTTGAATTAATCATTTTGACTAACTATTTTTATTTAAATGATAAGTAGAAAAGCCGTATGAAATAGAATGAATATTGCAGTTGCAATAAATGCAAGAATATTTACTTCCATAATCTCATAGGTCCTTTTTTTTTTTTACTTTGCAATAACTCAGGATTTAATCCCATGAAGATATAAGTCTTTCGCTTATAAATTCAATGAATAAATTACCTCTCGACAATCTTGAATCGGATCAATCATAAAAGTTGAGTCGTATTATTATATTTTTTTTGGCATGAATATTTATTCCAGAAGAGCTTATTTGACGTAATTGTACCTCATAATCCTTTAAAAAGTGTTCGGGTGAGTTATTTAAGATCCACGGTTTCTTTCCTTTGAACTAAAATTCAATCAAGTAGAGCACACAAAATTCAATTAGTTTCTTTGTAGCAAACAGGTAGTAGTTTACAGAATGGAGTTTTCTTTGATGACCTAAGATTTAATTGTATTGGTTTGGCTTTATTCTTTATTGGTGTGGTGACTTGTAGATATGTATTGCCAAAACACGAACTTTAATGTGAGTGAAGACATAATTCTAACTAATGTCTGTGAGGACATAATTCTAACTTTCAGGTGTTCATTGATGTATACCGTTTGTTTCATTCGCTCATAGTGACCACTGACCAGATAAATAAACAGAGTAAACTTGTCTCTCTTATAATTCCATAAAACTTAGTTTTGTATTGATGAATATCAAAAAGTTGTTGACTGCAGTGTCATTCATCCTTTTCTTGTATGCAATCAAGTGGAAGTGTTCCTACTCTCATTTTGAATAATGCTTAATCTTGGTGCTGTGGGCATTTGCAATTAACGCTTGACATTCTGGCTGACTCCATCAGTACCCTATAGTTTATTTCCACTCACGTATAATATCCACTTTTACTTTTTTATTTACTTTTACTTGATTTTAAACTTTACAGATAACTCAGCACAAATGGGCAGGACCATTTATGCAACCTGTGGATGTGGTAGGTCTTGGTTTGCACGATTACTATGAGGTAAAACCATTAACATTGTGGCAGTTTGCTTAATGCATATCGACTATGTTGGCAATCCAAACATGGTATTATTCATATGTCCATCCATACTTCCCCCCAAACCCCACTAACAAAAAGAAAAATCACGTACACATGTAAACTTGGGAGGATTTATTAGAAGTTGCTGTCCTCAGTGAGTTGGTTATATCTTGGAGATGTAAAAGAACTGGTTACAGTTTATTTCCATTATTAAGTTGCTTCTTTCCTTTTTTCCCTTATTTACTATTTCTAATCATTGCTTCTAGTAATATGTTGTCTTTGATATATTCTAGGTTATTGAGAAACCCATGGACTTCAGTGCTATTAAAAGCAAAATGAAGGCCAACGATGGTAATGGATATAAGAATGTTCGAGAGATCTGTGCGGATGTAAGGTTGATATTTAAGAATGCAATGAAATATAACAATGAAAGACACGAAGTCCATGTGATGGCCAAAACTTTGTTGAAGAAGTTTGAGACAAAGTGGCTGCAACTCTTGCCAAAAGTTGATGAAGAGGTACTTATTTGTATTTCTTATTTATTGGATAAGTTTTAAAGAGGTAAGAATTAGCCCATAATGATAAGCTGAAATCTTGAACGTATTTTGATCTTTAGTATCCTTCCTTAAGAAGTTAGATACTGAACCATTAACTTCATTGCATATTGGGTATCCCTTGCCAAGGGTATGTATTAGAATTTCGATAATTTATTTCAACATCACTAGCTGATTTTTAAAATTATATACTTGTAGGAAAGAAGGCAGAAAGAGGAAGAAGCAGAGATGCAGCTTGCTCAAGATGCTGCTCATGCCAAAATGGCCAAAGATTTAAGTATTGAGGTAGTTACTAATAAAACACTTTCTAAGAAGATAATATCCCAGAAAAAAACTAGAACTTTTAGAATTACTAAATTTTTATATCCGGGGTTCCCGTTGTTATATCACTCTATTGAAGAAAGTATTGGAAGTCTGAAAACTATTTCAATCTTTTACAGCTGGACAAGGTTGAGATGCATCTGGAAGAACTCAAAGATATGGTACTTCAGAACTGCAGGTTTGTCATTTATCCACTATAAGTTCTACTTAGCTCTAGATCTTAATTTTTTTGTGAAATGATGTTTGCATTGTTTGATTAAATTGTTACCTATACTTCGTAACAATTCTGTACTTCATTTGATTTCCATCTGCAAAAAAGTTAATATATTTTGGGTCTAAACTGGATGAATTCTTCTATCATGCGTGCTTTTTTCGTTAAATTAGTTTTACCATCCTTGCTATACCTGTCGTATATACCTCCTTTGGATATTATTACATGCTAAATGATGGCAAAGTAGTGATTTTGTTTTCTATGAATAATTATAAGGGGATTTAATTCACAATTTAAGTTATGATGCACCTCACTGGCCAGGCAATCCCCCAAGTTCTCTGGGAACTGAGGGTGATACAATAATGCACAAAACATGTCATCTGCGGGAATTTGAGGATATTTTGACACAGGATAATCTAACATTTTAATTGCCCTGCTTTTCACCATAAAAATAGTAATATAATTTGTTTAAAATCAGTTTCAAGCATAGTTATCAAACCAACCTGGACATCGAGCCAATCGAGCACCACTGGGTCAAGTGGTGGCCATTACCAGTTCGGAAGTAACTGTAATATATATTTAAAATGAAATATAAGAATACATATATACTATATTGAAGTTAAAAATTAATTTCATAAAGTGCAGTAGCACAATAATTAAAGTCGAAATTTCTTAAGTAATCTCTTTATTATTTTAAACTCAAATCAAAGATATTTATATTACGAGTTTTTTTTTTTCTCATTTTCTAACAATATATATCTATATTATTTATTACTCAATCATATGTTTCTTTCTTCTTTTATCATGGCTTAATACATTGTTAATAATTATGATTTCAAGTCATCTGATATATCTGAATAGATTGGACATCAGTGAAAATATCGAACAAGTTCCCTTACCCGTGTCGACTATCGAATTACTATAATGCGTTTAGAAGAGACAAAGTGATATAGGTATTGAACATCAAATTGAGAAGATCTATAGCATTTTTGTTATGTACTTCTGTGATCTCTCCTTAACTCTCACTGCCATCTAGCTCTCATCCTTTTACCCCATGATTTCTTTTTCTCTTTTAATTAATATTTCCTGGATCTGCATTGTAGACTAGTTGATATGACCCTAGTCCACTTTTGTTTTCTTCCTTGTCAGATCCCTCCAAGAGGGAGGGAGAGATATATATATATATGAAACTAATCTATGTGAGAACTCGTGCTTGCATGTTAACAACTATGTGAGGCCCTTCTAGAATATGGAAGAAAGAGTTCACTTATCAAGTAAATCGAAAAAAAAAAAAAAAGTGAGGATTCCCTTGTGGTAAGAGAATACATAGAAGGACGAGAAACGAGAAAGTGATATTAATGGGATTTTGGAGCACTAACAGTATTTTTCATATTCTCTTTAATTTAGCACGTCTTTTTTTATTTTTTTTTATTTTGTATACCATGATGAGGTCTCTTCCTTTTTTATCTTCTTCATTTTTTATTTTTTTATTCTTTATGTGTGCACAATGCTGAGGTCTCCTGTCATGAACTTAATTTTCTTATCTAACTTGTTTGCATTTGTTATTCGTAAATATCATTAACTTAATTAAGCTGATATCATATTAAGTCTTACAAACAAACAAATAACAAAATACCAAGCATTATTTCCGATAAATCTCTCTAAATATCTAGCAGTTGTGAAGTGAGATCGTATTCTCTGTGATGTCGTACCTTATTTTCTAATTAACAATGTGCTAACTTTCTTGCAAGAAGTGAGAAAGTAAACTAGATTTCTTTCTATCTACACCAAACTCGTCTATTGCATCCACTGCTAAATATCTCTTTCCATTGAGGAAATCACTATCACAAAATTTAAGACGAAATGTTCACCTAACATTATCATTAAAAACAAAGTGATACTCATTTAAGTGCCCTACCAAACTTCCATGTAGTTGGTTATGATTATGGTACATGATTAAATGCAGTGTTTCCCATTCAAAATTCTATTGTTCATAAACCCTTCCATCACTGCTGCAGATGAATTAATTAATTGAATCACATGGCTTTTATTTCGTTTGTGAGAACAATTAGGAATGCAATTTTGTTTGATCTCCTACTTTAGATGCATATCATGGTGCTTAGTTTCGAAGTCTGTTTTTCAGAAGAATGTCGACTGAAGAGAAGAGAAGACTTAGCAGTGCTATTGCCAAGTTATCTCCCAAGGATATCGACAAGGCAGTAGAAATCATTGCCCAGAGTAACCCCGACTTTCAAGCAGCCAGGGAAGATGTGGAAATTAACATGGACGTTCAGGTTATAAAAATCCATTAACAACTCGCCTTTACAAAATGTTTTCTGTAAAAGAAGCTAAAATCCTGTGTATTATAGTGTTGGTATTGCTTACCGAACAGGCATTTATTGTTACGGAGATAATACAAGTAATTGATTTGTTTATGTGATTGATGCAGAGTGAGTCAACTTTATGGAAATTGAAGTTTTTCATCAAAGATGCCCTACAGGGACTCTAAGAATTCACCAAACATCAATGAAGATAACCAAAGCAACAATAACTAAAGAAAAAGGGAGATTTGTGATACCCTTGCTAAGGCTTCCCAGATGAGTGGCAAAAAGTTCCCTGGCTGACAGTACCATATCCTGTTTGGCTCTCTTATGTAAATAAATTATATAAAATTTGTGGGAGTTTGGAAAAAAAAAAAAAAAAAAGAAATTACATTTTTCTGAAGATCATTATATTTTGCATTGGGAAATTTTGAAGTGCTGTTTTGGCTAGTTGAAAGCAAGAATGAATCCAATTTCTATGGCTAGAAGAGGGTATTGTTAGAATTCTTGAAAATACTAACTTTTTGCCTTCAATAATTTGCCTTTTTTTCCCTTAACATTGCATTAAAAATTGTTACCTTTTTTATGAAACTTCATTTAGAGTAAGACTTAAAAGGTTGGACTATAAAATATGACTTGGGAAAATACAACCTTTTTTCTCAAAATTTATAGTGAATTCATCGCAAACATTAAGGGTCTGTTCTCTTTGTCGTTTTCTGTTTTTGATTTGTCAAAACAGTAAAAACGTGTTCTCTTTTCTATTTTTGAAAACGCGTTTTTGAAAACAAGTTTAAAATTTACAAAGAAAATTCAAAGCGATTCAATTATAATTTGGCCAAAATTTTTAACTTTGGGATTTTGAAAATAATTTCTCAATGACAAAAAGAACATACTTTTAACAATTTCAAAATAGACACTCAAAACATAAAACTCAAAATTATTTCAAAATTCAAAACGTAAAACTAAAATACAAAGAGAACATCCCCTAATAGTTTAGATCATACGAAAAGTCTGATTTACTCATCATCGTGTTCACTATACTCTTCATCAAACTAAAAATTACACTAAGAGTAAGTTTTACTTTGTGGTATAAATAACTAATTTTTACTTTCAAACTTTTATCAATTATAAAAGGTTATTTGTTTAAAACTTCAATACTTTATAACCTTTTTAAGTTTGACTGCTCTTTAACTATTCCTCCTACCAAATTAGGGAGAAGTCATCCTTGTAGAAACAGTTCCCCAGAACGTGGCTCAAAATTGACTGAAAATTTGTGTGAATGTGACAACAAATTCAACAGTGGGACCCTCTTGATACTGCTTTTTTGTCTTTTATTGCACACATCAACAATAATTAATAATTATTAACATTAATTTATATAAAAAAAAAAAAACATTAAAGAATTATTGATCCACGTTCACACTTCTGTTCTGAAATGGAAGATTCATGTTGATATTAAATATCATATTTAATGCAAACCCACCAAGCAACAAACAATTTTTCTGACTTTGAACTTTCATTTCAACAGTTCCCACCACAGAATCACTCGAAGCCAGAGAAAATAAAACCCAATCAATAGTTTTATTCCCCACACACACACACACACAAAAAAAAAAAAAAAGTAATAATGAAGAAGAAACCTTGGATTCTTAGTTGATAACCATAAAATCAAGAAATATTTTGCTCAAGATAAAAATGGGTAGTGGTGATTATGATGTGTTGTGGGCTCATTTAATGCTTTTTTACCGGGCCAAAGGTATTTTTTTCAATGATTGTTTTTTTTTACTTTTTCTTTTTAACTGTTGGTTGTTTTCACTCTGATATGATAGGGATCTTTTTATCTTCAGCCTTTTTTTCTGTCAAAAGTTGCGCGTTCTTTGACTTATTTTGAGTCTCTGGTGCTAAATCTACATGGATGTTTGGTGAATACTGATGAACTGTTGAGTCACATTTACTTTCTAAAGCGCACTTTGAAGAATTTTGATCCATCCTTTTTTTTTTTTTTTTTATGTTCTACTCTATCTGTGGATAATGTTGGCCATTTTCTGAACTGGGCTTTGCAATTTTTTGGGGGGTTCTTTCTAATTAAAAGGTAATATGTAAATGTTGAAGTTTTAAGGAGTTTTTAGGACTTTAAGAATTTGCTTAATAGTTTCTTCCAGACTTTTAGTATTTATAATTGCATAATTTGTGGATATTTTCTGTTGATGCATTTTTATTTAATGGAGAAGAATTGGAAACTTGAATTCAAGATGAAGGCTGTAATTAGTGGTTGAAATCATTTATGAATCCTAAATGGAAAACTGTAGATGTCAATCTGTGTTCATTTGCTTCTTTCTTCTGTCTTCTTCCCTTTCTCCTTTCATGTATAAAAATATGATTAGTTGGTGCATATCTGTTAAAGGGTTTCGACTTTATTATTCTCCTTTAATTAGTTGGTGATCAGAAACATCGCAACTGTAATGAGACGGGATGAGCTTTAAGTATTGGATATACAAACTGAAAATTAGTTTCAGCTTAAAATTGAGGAAGATGATGAAATGCATTTGCTCCGGAGAGCACTTAACAGTAGACGAAATAATTCCTTCATCGGAGTCCCTGGCGACTCGGGATTATTCAGCAAGTGGGTATTCTTCTCGGCCAGGCGAGGCTGACCCTAAGTTGGACACCAGCAATATAGAAGAGGCCGAATCATCTCTTCGTGAGAGTGGATTTTTGAATTATGAGGTTGGTAATTTCAAGCTTCACTGCATCAAAATTGCCTTGTATTTTGTGATGATCATTATATAATTAGTTTTTCTTTCTTCTTTTGTGAAACTATTGCTTTGAGAAAGGATCAATAGGTTTCTAATTGAAAGGTTTTCAACTAGAAAGACCAGTTGAACATTAGAAGGTCCAATCCAGGTCAACATTTAACTCTGAATGCACATGTACTAGAAAGGACATGACAATGTAACGAACATGATTTTATTTTCATTTTCTTTCTTAATACTGTCCAACACTTGTCCAACCCTCCCTACAAAACACATTATAGATGCTAATCTAGTTGGCTTATCTTTTTCTTTCTGCAATTTGCTTCTCCCATACTGTGAATTGAAATTTCTGTATTTGTTTTTAAGTTTTAACTATTCACATTACTTTTCCTAGGATTGATTACTCTAGATAGATCCTGTCTTCATAAATATTTTTTACTTTAAACTTCTTTTACACGAAAGATCTTGAATTGGAAGAATGCTCCTGCAAAACTAATTCAAACCTTAAGTATTAATTAATGATTAATCATTCTTTGTGGGGCTCTTTTCATAATTGCCGTGAGTATTAAGTAACTAGTATAAAGTTAGCTACTGGAATTTTGAAATGTGATTGTTGTTCTCCTATAACTTATAACCAAGGTCTACTAAATTCTAAATTTTGGAGAAGTGTTCCTGGTTTCTTATGAATGTAGTACAATGTTTAATACCAGATTTTATTAGTGCCTTCCTTTTATGCAGTAGTAATATATTTGCTGAAGTTACAAGATTTTTCAAACTGTACTTCCGAATAATATTAATCATATAAAAAGACCCCAATAAGAATTATTGCATTGCTCAACTTCACAACTTAACCTGTTTAATTCATAGGAAGCTAGAGCTTTATTGGGGCGACTTGAGTATCAAAAAGGGAACATAGAGGGTGCCCTTAGTGTTTTTGAAGGAATTGATATTGCAGCAGTGATTCCTAAGATGAAAATCACCATAGCTAGAAGATGCGAGCTCCCTAGACGTCATTCTCAAAGTGACGCTACCCCAGCTATGTCTATCCATGCAGTAAGTTTGCTCTTTGAAGCAATTTTTCTAAAAGCAAAATCACTGCAGGCTCTTGGAAGGTTTACAGGTACATATCCTTTTTCACTATATAGTGGTAAATGCAGATTATTTTCTCTTTCTCCCTCCCCGTTCTATGTATGTGCATATTTTTTCAAATATATGTGGTTTAAATCTTTTGATTGAAATGCTAAGCTTTCCTCCCTTGGATTAGCAGAAGCGGCTCAATCATGCAAGGTGATATTGGACACTGTTGAATCTGCAATCCCCGACGGCTTGCCTGAGAATTTTGCTTTTGATTGTAAATTGCTTGAGACCTTAAACAAAGCTGTCGAGTTACTTCCAGACCTATGGAAGCTTGCTTTTACTCCTCAAGAAGCAATTTTAGCCTATAGGCGGGCCTTACTTTATCAATGGAATCTTGATATAGAAACCAGAACAAAAGTAGAAAAGGAATTTGCTATATTCCTCCTTTATAGTGGTAATGATGCAACCCCTCCAAATCTTCGTGTACAGATGGAGGGTGCCTTCATACCTAGAAACAATATAGAAGAGGCTGTTCTCCTACTACTACTAATTCTCCGAAAATTTAGCCTCAAAAGGATTGAATGGGATCCATCAATCTTGAATCACCTCTTTTTTGCATTATCTATAGCAGGCGAATTTCAGTCCCTTGCCTACCAGGTTGAAGAGTTGCCTCCGGGAATCATCGAAGAAAAAGAAAAATACAATTCTTTAGCTCTGTCTTACTATGCGGAAGGTGACAATGTGATTGCTTTAAATTTGTTGAGGAACCTATTGAATAATAGAGAGAACCATAAATCTACTACTGAATTATTATTGGCTTCAAAGATTTGCACAGAGATTCCTAACAGCCTCGAAGAAGGAATGGGATATGTTTACAAACTCTTTTCTGACTTCGATGGGAAATGTGACGAGATGGCTAGTGTTGCAAATTGTTTACTAGGTGTCTCTCTTTCAGTTCAATCTAGAGGTGTCGGTTCTGATTCTCAGAGGACATTGAAACAATCTAAAGCGCTTGAGGCCCTTGACACTGCACAAAGAATGACGACAGAGAAAAATGTTTGTGTTTTGTATCACCTAAGTCTAGAAAATGCCGAACAGAGAAAGTTGGATGTTGCCCTTCATTATGCAAAACAGCTCTTGAAACTGGAGGCTGGGTCTAGCATAAAGGGATGGATTCTTCTTGCTCGTATTTTGTCAGCTCAGAAAAGGTATGTAGATGCCGAGAACATAATTGATGCTGCTCTGGATGAGACGGGAAAGTGGGATCAAGGAGAATTGCTACGGACTAAGGCCAAACTGCAGATTGCACGGGGAAATTTAAGGGATGCAATTGAGACATATACTAAACTTCTTGCTGTCATTCAAGTCCAGAGAAAAGGTTTTGGAATCCAGAAAAAGCTTTTAAAGGTATGGTGGTGTCACATTACGAGCATGTCTGGATAAGCTTGAGACTTTAACTTAAGTAAATAAATATGTTTCAAAATAAATATTTTTCATTGGTTAAAGTTGGAATTAATTTAATTTACAATGAAGAGGGAGTTACTTTCCAAATAAGTAATTCTTTTTTACTTAAAAGTAAGCAAAAAATAACATATCCAAACACATTTGCCCAACATGCTCTCTCTCTCTCTATCTCTCTCTCTCTCTAAGCATTCCCTTAAGTGATGTCAAACTGGAAATTCAAGGAAACTGGTTCTACCTTAATACTTTATGAGCAGGAAAATTAAATACTACAACGATGTGCTGAAGAGCGAACTTGGATATTGTTAGGCTGTGTTTTTATTTTCATGTTCATTTTCATTACTCTGAACCTTTTTCAATCCACAGAACAGGAGGAACAGTAACAGGAGTTTAGAAATGGAAACATGGCATGATCTAGCAAATGTTTATACAAGCTTGTGTCAATGGCGGGATGCTGAAATTTGTCTTTCAAAATCTGAGGCCATCAGTTCAAATTCTGCTTCTAGATGGCATTCCACAGGTATTTTATTTTACTTTTTATTTTACATTTTAGTCTTTCCTGATCCTTTAAAAAAATAAAAATAAAAATAAATTGAACAACTCTCGTGTTTGTGTGATTGACAACTGTGATCCATGACTGTCCTCGTGGACTGCTTCTGCATGGGATAATCAATTTGCAGTCTGTTTCCTGGAGTTCATTGCCATGTTATTGATTTATCTTTGGGTAGAATTTGGTCCTTTCAATTTGCAGTCTGTTTCCTGGAGTTCATTGCCATGTTATTGATTTATCTTTGGGTAGAATTTGGTCCTTTCTTGAGAACGAGTATGGAAATGAAAAAACAACGCATAGAACCAATTATGGACATGGCTGATGAATTTCATTTTTCTCTTTCTCGTTTCTTCTTTTGAATTGGCACTAACTAAATTGAAACATAAAATGTCGAGATCAATAGTAACAAAAATTCTTGTTAGAGGACACTAAATGAACCTATTCAAATAGTTCGTCCAAAAAGTTGGGAATGGTCTAAAATTATGAACAGAGTGACACTCATTGAAGAATAATTGTTTCCTCTTTTACTATGTTCTTAGAGAAACTCCCGGAGAACACTAAAGGCAAAACCTAGTGAACTTTTGAGATGTCAGTTCATCATGTGTAGAATCTCATTTTTTGCTTTGTACTCGCATTTTCATCTTGTAGGACTTTGTGGTGTCTAATTATATTGTTCATTTATCTCATCGATATCTGACATGTTCATATAGTGACTATTATAGGGGTATATAGGGTGCTTATATTTTTTACTAGATCGCCCTAAATTCTTAAGAATGTATAGAAAAACTCGTGGGATGTTTCTGAAAGATACACAAATTGAAAGTTGTGAAATCTCCACTGTAAATTTCTCCCTAAAATGCGAGTAAACTTGCTCTCATTTTGAGGGGTGAATCATTGTAAAGCTCTGCATTTGTTTTTCATTCTTTCTTGTTTATTATTGCTTTTGAAATTAGGATTATGATTTGTTTTTCATTCTTTTCTTGTTTATTATTGCTTTTGAAATTAGGATTATGATTAAGGCCCTGTTTGAGTCAAATCATTGTAGAATGAGAATGAAAAATATAGTTGTTATTATTGGGCACACAAGAGATAGAAAATTTAAATTTAAATATTGATGTGATGGATAACGGTCATATTTTTCATTTTAATGAGATAATAATTTGGCTCAAACAGGGCCTAAATCCACATGTTTTCCTTGCTATTCAACTAGAGGCCTTCTTTATGAAATACTTGAAATTGTTGATTCAAGGAAAGAATGTGCGATTTCTTTTCTCGTTTTCCAGGTTTACTTTACGAAGCAAAAGGTCTGCACAAGGAGGCTCTCGTGTCTTTCGGGAAGGCCCTAGATATTGAACCGAACCATGTTCCAAGTTTGATATCTACAGCTGTTGTTCTTAGGCAATTAAGTGACCAATCACTGGCAGTTGCAAAAAGCTTTCTGACAGATGCATTGCGGCTCGAAAGAACTAATCCTTCTGCATGGTACAATCTTGGGCTACTCTACAGGAGTGAGGGTAGTTCAGTAATGGAAGCCGCTGAGTGTTTTGAGGCTGCAGCCCTTCTCCAAGAATCTAACCCGGTCGAACCTTTTAGATGATGCTATTCAAAGTTTAGGATGTACTTGCATTCAAGCAAATCCAGGTTTATTAGATGTGTTTTTGTCGATGGAAATCCTTGATGTAACTGTATTTGTTGATTCTTCTAGTTTATGAAGTTAATATTTGACGAAATGACTGAATAATGGAGTAAATTTCCATTCAGATTCACTTCTTTATATGCATTCAAAAATCAAGGATTTTAACAAAATATGACGAACATTGGGCACTTTGCAAAGAGATAGATAATGAACATTAAAAGTAAAAGAAGGTACAAAATATGAAAGACAAAAACCTTGCGAAAAACATTAATCATCAATTTTTCAGATAAAAAAAAAAAAAGAAGAATATTCGGCAGTACTGAATTGCTATTGAATTTACTTTTTACTAAGATCAATTCCAGCCTTCTTTGCCACTGCATCAAGTCCATTCTTCTCTATGGTCTTGAGAGCTTTGGTTGACAACCGCAATTTGACATAGCGCTTCCCGGCTTCCCACCAAATTCTCTTATATTGCAGATTCACAAACTGCAGCCTCTTCGTCTTGTGGTTTGAATGGGAAACTTTGTTAGCCTTGTTTGATTTCTTGCCCGTGAAGGGACATATTCTACCTGAAAGTAAAATCGACTCCAACAGTTCAATACCTTTCTGTGGGAAATCAGGAAACACAGAAACAACGCCCATAATATAGAGATACAGGAGCTTAAGAAAAAAAAAATTATTATTAACTGAAATCATGGGAACAAGGAAACTCTGAAAGTAGTATATTTCAATCCTTTCAAATTCAATCCTCTTAAGTTTTATTGATCCGTTTGTTTCTTTTTTTACTTTCCATGGCAGTGGCTAGGACATTGACTGGGGGAAGACTATCAGTTAATGCTCAACAATTCGGGAATGTTACCCTTCACATTTCTGTCCCGTCAAAATAGAACAAAGTGCTGGACAAAGGGAATGTGAAATCATCAAGAAAGGGATCTTTAAATTTGTATAGGTTCATTATTATGATTACCAAATTCAAATAAATACCAAGTCAAACAATAACTTCGATTGCTTAAGATTCTTCAAATTGCAGCAAGAGAAGGATTCTATTCCACTTTTATGTACAAGACAAGACAGAGAATTATAGCAGAAACCAGAAGAGAACTACAGCAGAAAAGATTGCATCAATGATTATCATCGTCAACAAAGATTGTTCCTAACAAATTTGGGGTCTGGACATGAATCCTTTTTCGTCATCAATGATTATCAATTTTTCTATTTAAAATTACTGTGTCTGCAAGCAAGAAACCAGCCATTTATGAAGTAAAGCAAAAGATTAACGTTTTAACCCGCATCTCCTTTTTTATTCCAATATTTTGATTTATGATTTAATTACAATGAAAATGAAGATGTGGAACATGGTACCTAAACAGGTATAAAATCCAGTAAAAGGGATCAAAAAGTCAAGATTTAAAATCAAAAGAACACTATCTCAATGCACCTGCAAACTTTCTATCCTCCCTTCAGCTATAAATTATGTTATTCTTAAAAGCAAAAAGAGAGAAACTCTACGCTGTTGATATTTTTGAAGAGATAATTTAGTAGGAAAAAAAAAATCCAAAGGCCCAAAACAATATAAGAAGTAACAACTTATAAAATCTGTAACATCACACACACAGAGATGGAGGGAAAGGAAATTACGAGCAACAGGTTGGAGAGAAGGCCTGAAAGGAGCAGAGATTGGGCTGGGAGCAAATGTTTGAAACTGGGTTGTTGAAATTTTGATGCCACTCAACTGGGATGTAATGAACCCTAAGTCTGAATTCATTCTTGAACTATTAATTGAAAATCTGTTTGAAAATTGGGATTTTGAGGAAACCCCAACTGCCATTGGCCCTACTGTAGCAAAAACCATTGCCATGTTTGACAAAATTCAGTTTTTTCTTAATTTTTGCAGAAAATGCTTCAAGAAAACAGGGGAAAATGGGGTTAGAGGAGGAGAGTGAGAGAACTGAAATGATATGTGGATAAAGTTGTTTTTCTTCCAACCTCTGGTTTCTGTTCTTTTGAGATTTTAGCATTTTGCCCCTTGAAATTTTACTATTTTGTAAATCTGCCCCGATTTTTTTGCTTTTGTAGCTATGGACCGCCAAGTATTAAAGATATGTTTTCATTTGAGGCCCTTTCAGAAATTTAAAAAAAAAAAAAAAAGAATAAATAACTTTTCTTTGTATTTTTCTCAAATTATTGAGGGTAGCTACCCCTAGTAGAAGTGGTAGGATTATTCCAAGTACATAAGCTAGAACAACTATATACATTATACATTTTCGATTTTCTATTCACTTATGATCATGTCCGAACGATCCAATCATGATATTGAAGACTGGGACCCTTTCTTGAAAAGCTCCGGAACCTGATTTGAGGCCCTTTCAGGCAAAAAAAATAAAAATAAAGGTAACTTTAAATTCGAAATGGGGAACCTCATTTAACTACGATGGGACTATCTCCAAAAATTAACTTCAAAAAACTCTTTATTTTTTTTTTGGTCCATGTGAAGATGAGACAAATTTGGATATTGATTGATCGAGCATGGAATATTGGTCACAACAATCTGTTTCAATTGGCAATTTTGAGCTAGAGTATCCACAACACAATCAAGATATTTATCTCAACTTATGATGAATCAAGATATTTAACTCGATGTATGATGAATAAATATGGAAAAGTCCTCACAAATTTTAAGTTTGGTCTTAGTTTTTTACATTACGTTGCTCTCTCCATTTACCGACATGATATGTTAACTTAGGGATGGCAACAGGAATGATATGGGTCAAGTCGACCAATCCCACCCCCATCCCATCGGGTATTTTATTACCTTACCACATACTCATACCCGATTAAAACGGGGCGGGACAAGTCTCTTGCCCCATTTAACGTCTCATTTATTTTTTATTTTTTATTTTTATTTATTTTAAATTTTGGTTTTATTTTTTTTATGTATTTTGTTAGTAAATATTATTACTTTTTTACTAATTTGTTAAAAGTAACTTATATTCTCTTTTAAAATGATACTCCCCCGTTCCATTTCTATAGGCTTGTTTAGTATTTCACACGGATTAAGAAATCATCATTAATGTCATTGGAAAATTAAATTTTGCTAAGATCTATCTTAAT
>CAIGRF010089190.1:0-14801 GCA_903798235.1 Fraxinus ornus
GGGGGGGGGGGGGGGGACGAAACTGAAAAATACATTACAAATTAACTAGGAATAGTATACCGCGGACAATGTTGGGGGGGCCCCAGCTCCGTCTCTGCTTGCTATCAAATTAAGTAACTTACAACTCATGTATAAAATCAAAATACCCTTTTACTACATAAACATGTAAAAAATTACTTGTATATAGATATGAAATACTCCAAAGTTTAACAACATTCTCCGGATCTCATGAACAAAACTGAATATAAATCCCATCTAATCAGCAATCAGTTCAAAATACCATCCACTGGAAAATTGATGACAGATGTAAGACTAAATTATTATGGAAAGTAAAAATATACTCGAGGAACAAATCCAGCAACTTGCAGAATAAATATGAAGCCGCCGCGGTTATCCAGATACAGCTCGGATGAGCAAGATTGCTACTACAAAGAGAATCAATACGAACAGGATCAGGGCTTGAATGCAGAAATCGCCACGACAGAGTTGTGTCCACCAAATCCGAATGAATTTGAAATGGCTGATATTCATAGCATGCACAAAAGAATTAGAAGCCATTCTTAAGAACGTAGTTCGAGGGAATTTAAAATTTTCTTCTACAGTTGAAGCATCCAAATCGAATAAGAGATGGCAGGTAACATGTTAAAAGCATCTTACCGACGTTGACTTCATGTTGCTGCTTTTGGTTTGCAACAGTGTCAAACTCAACGGAAGGCTCTGGGTTCTAAAAACATGCATAAAAATCGGTATCAAGCTAATAAAAAGGACAAATAATCAGTTTCAAATGAACTTGCAACACAAATACAGCATAAAACGGAAGAATTAAAGAGATGTGAAATAAAAGTTGAAGAAAATTGATATCAGCTATCAAGAATGAAATTGAACTTACAAATTGATTTATTGTAGGATGCAGCCAGCCTGTTGTTATGGCTTTCACAGTTGCAATAGCTTCCAGACCACCAGCAGCACCAAGGCAGTGCCCAATCATAGACTGGTACAGAAAAGAAGTGAGAAGCAAACAATGACCTAAAAACTATCACTAAATGATCTGCTCGAATTAATAATTGCACATAAATATTATCTGCTTTAAGGTAAAAGTATAAACTGAAAATTCTGCAGAAAATTAAAGATGCACGTGCTTCTGTCTGTCTGTACGTGTGTGTTAAGTGTGAGACCTCAACTGTGCAAGAAGTGGACTCACCTTAGTTGCATTCATTTTGATCTGTGAAGTGTTCTTGAATACCTTCTTAACAGCATTCACCTCTGCTAAGTCACCTACTATTGTGGAAGTTGCGTGGGCATTAATGTAATTAACCTGAAAAGAAAGACATCCTGATCTTGTTAGTTACTTGGTTTCCTTAAAAATTCCTGGAAGAGAAACAAAAACAAATTCATCGGAGTTATGGTGACATACAGCAATAATTTAGTTCATGAAATTTTTTCAAATGAATTTATGAATTGTTTTTCTTTCTTGACAATTCTTCTGTTCAATTCTGACGTAGATCACCAAATTCTCTGAGGAATTACTTGGTGTATGAAGCGAAAAGCAGACTACAGGTAAGGATTAGCCTAAGACTTCCGCTGGGAATTGAGTTCACTTTTCCACTTGAAGCTTAAAATATGGAGTTAATTTAAAATGCAATAACAATTATTAGCCCTAGGGGAAAATATGAAATCATGTGTACATAACAAGTTAAAAATTGAGTTTGGTAGCAGAAATTACAGTATGAACTGATGAAAGGAATAAAATAATACCTCTTCTGGTGAGACACCAGCATCTTTGAGGGCACTCTGGATGCATGAAGACACGCCAAGTCCATCAGATCGGGGATCGGTCATATGATAAGCATCACAGTTCACCGCACCTCCCAAATACTCGGCAATTATTGGCGCATCTCGTTTCACTGCATGTTCTAAACTTTCCATCACCTGTAAGAATGCGAAGGAAACTATTTAGAAACTACAAATTTCAAAGAAAAGAATTTAGAAACTGGTAGTTTCATTACACTCTCGACCATGTATCTCTTAATCAGCTAAACGGTGAAAAGGGGAAGGGAAAAGGACAGACAAAAGCATTAATACACCTGCCAGCACCCAAAATAGGTTTCTAATTCAAGAGTCACATTTCAAAATACTAAAGCATAAGATGGGAGAAATGGCATTGAGAAGATAGAAGGTATTAGTCTAATATCAAGTTCCATAGATTGTATCAAATGCATTGAAAAAAAAAAAAGCACCAAGTCTATGATGCTTTGAGGCAAATGTCCTGTGAACTACAATAAACCATATCACAATTCATTTTTTAATGGACTAAGAGGAGTTCAGTTACCACATAGGCAGAGAAGCATCAGCACTAATAGAAAAGCCATACCCATAGTAAATATCACATGAGTGTTTCATTCATGCGGCACAACGGAAATTAAATACTTGATTAAAGAAACAAAAATCACTATACTCACCAAGACTCCAGCACCTTCACCCATAACAAAGCCATCGCGATCCTTGTCCCAAGGCCTAGAAGCTGTTTGGGGATCATCATTCCTCTGAGACAAAGCTCTACATGCAACAAAACCTCCCAATCCAATAGGAATAATGGCAGCTTCAGTTCCACCGGCTAGCATCAAATCAGCCTCGCCTCGACGGATGTGATTGGCAGCCGCATAGAAACAATAATTGGAGGTAGCACAAGCAGTTGAAATTGAGTAATTTGGTCCCATCAATCCAAGATCAATTGCAAGCAAAGCAGAACCCATATTTGTTATGGCATAAGGTATGAAAAATGGAGTAATTTTCCTGTGACCTTTCTCTATTAAAGCCTGAACACCGTCTGAAAACACTGTAAGACCACCCATTCCAGTTCCAACCAGAACACCAGCTCGTACCTTATCAATCTGCAACGAAAAGAAAGGCAAATGAACCAGACCAGAAGAATATGTCTATGTCTTCAAATCAAGAATGAAATCCACATTATTTTTTTCATTATCATTCTTCTACTCATTTTCAACCACACATTCTTCAATAAAATAATATTTTCCATCACATCAATAATTTTTCCTTCTTTTTCATCACTCCAAAAAAAATACATTCTCATTTTAGTATGCACCAAACACACTCTTATAATAAAACTGATGGAAGCGGCATCCTGGCTTTCAATCGGTGCCACAAACTGAATTCAATTAAATTAATCAATAAAGGAAACAAACAATAAACTCTTGAGAAAAGTAATATAAACAAAATAAAATGATTTTGCTTGAGGATAGAATCTCAACACCAAATTATGAACTCTTAAATTAATCAATAAAGGAAACAAACAATGAACTCTTAAGAAAAGTAATATAAACAAAAGAAAATGATTTTGCTCAAGGACAGAAGCTCGACACGAAATTATGAAATTTTACATTAGCAGTTAAACTAATTCCATAAAACCTAACAACATTAAAAACTATGAACAGAATTCAATTGAACAAATAAAAATAATCTTTAATTTTGATAGTAAAATCCATATATGTTCTTTTTCCTGAGCTACTGCTTTTGATTGCATATAACGGCCAGAAATAGAGTAACTCAAAACAAGGGATATAACACCAACTCAACAATCCAATAAAATCAATGATTTCATAATTCAGCTCAATTATGCCTCTAAACTCACATACCTTCCTCAAATCTTCTCCACCAAGACCGGCATTTTCGAGGGCTTTTTTCCCAGCAACAATGCAGTATCTAAGACTATCATCAAGCCTCCGATCGTTCTTCCCATCAATATAACCTTCAGATTTGAATCCCCGAATCTGTCCGCCGAACCGGGTGGGAAATTTCGATGCATCAAATCGGTCTATGGCGGTGATACCACTCTCGCCCGCGAGAAGTTTGTCGTAGTAAGCATCAACGTCGTTTCCGAAAACGGAGACCAGGCCCATGCCCGTAATGACCACGCGCTTTTTGGGGTCAGTCTCGCGCTTGGGTGCTGAAGAAGCAGAGATGGTAAAGGGGTGTTTTTTGGTGTGTTGATTGGGGGGTTTGGCATTGTTGGTACTGGTAAATAATGGAGAGTTAGCTGTAGGCTTACGGAGAGGGTCCAGAGGGGAGGGGCGGAGGACGGCGGAGTGGACGGCTTGCATGGTTGCGGTGCTGGCGGGTATTGAGGGTGTCGATGAGTACGATGTTGATCTTAGGAGGGAGTTTAGTGCGCTGCTGCTTCTGTTCCCAAACGAGAAAATATAAAAAAGAAAAGAAAGAAACTCCTTCCATTATTTCCTTGTTGGATGTAATATTTTATTTGCCCCTTGCTGGATTTTATTTTTTTTCTATATACTCATTTTTTATCACATTTATACAATAAAAAAGTTTTGCATGTAAATTCAAAATTAATTTCTATTTTTTAATCATTCATTCTTCAAAAAATTCACTATTCAAGACATTATTTTCCTTGAATAATGGCCATAAGTAGGGGAATAATATGTATCGTTATTAATTGAATCGATTTTTTTACAAAATAATAAGAAATATTTGAAATTGAAAACAATATTTGTAAAATTAGTTTTTGAGAATTTCGTAAAAATATTTTTTTCTTTTTAGAATAGATTTTATAGAAAATAATTTTTTTAGAGAACGAATAGTTAAAAGGAAAAATTTCAAATTATATTCATAATTATTTTAGTTAAAAATATATATTTAAAACAACATAAATTTTAAATAACGAAGCTCAAATAGAGGCTTTCAAAGTTGGTCTCGAGAGTGCATAACAATATCAAAATATTAACTTTATTAAGATATTTTTTTATTAGTTTTGATGAAAGATCACTTATAATTAAAGGTATCTTTTATTGTGGAAGAAAAGAATTTTAAAGAGTGAAAATTACAAGGACCAAGTGTTTTCAAGATCTCAATTTATAATTTATAATTAAGGGATACAAGTTTTTATTTGCAAATATCAGGTATGATTAAAAATTTAAATATTAATAATAATATTATAAAATAGGTTAATTTCACAAATGACTCAATTTATAATTTATAATTAAGAGATACAAGTTTTTATTTGCAAATATCAGATATGATTAAAAATTTAAATATTAATAATAATATTATAAAATTAAATTAATTAGCATGCCCCACCTCACACACAACCCCTAAATTTATCTTCATTCATCCATCTCCACTATCCCTCTATATCCGACCCTTTCTTTCTCATCTTCGTCTCCCTACTCTATATGCTTTCCGTGAACATTCGCCGCTGGAGAGTGCCGCTCTACCATCTTCACTGTGAGCGACGTCGTTGAAACCATTTCTTGACTGCAAATCGCACTGTAGCAGCTAGATCGTCGAAGCTCTGCAGACCTTGGGAAAAGCAGTTCCTTCACTGTGAGCGCCACCAGAAGCTCTGCAGATTGTGGCTGTAGCGACATAGATCACGATGGTGATGGCACATATCAGACTACGGCGGCCCAAATTGCGTTGATGGTGTTTTTTTTTTATTGTTGGATGGGTAGTAGTGATTTACGTGTTTGGGTGGTTTTAGGGGTGGTGGTGTTGGTGGGGTGAGGTGGTGGTATTGCTGGCTGTTATGGCGAGGTATTGACGGTGATGGTGGCGCTGGAGGCAACGGTTCATGTGGTGGTGGTTTTGGTGGAGGCAGGTTAACTTTGGTGCTGACGTGGTGGTGGATCTGGCATTGTTGGCAGTGGTGGGGTAGTTGTTGCAAACAGTTTGCAGTACATGTGGTGGATGTGGCAGTGACGTCGTGGTGTTGGTGGTAGCGACGATTGAGTGAGACTAGTGTTTGTGACTAATAAATTCGTTCATTGTAACCAATAAATTGGGTAATTTGTGATCAATACATAATATATGACCTAAAAAATATGATCGTGACTCGTAATTTAATAAGTTGTAACTCTGAAATGACTCGTGATCAATTAATTTGACAATTTGAAACTCCTAAATAAGTTGAGATTTATAAAATTTATAATTTATGACCGATAAATGAATGATAACTTATAAATACTTTGATTTTGTGATCGATAAATAAACTGTGATCTATAAAAAAAAAATTATTTGTTATCAAAAAATAAATTGCGATTTATAATTTTTTTAATCCGTGATAAAAAATAATAATTTGTGTGATAAAAAAAAAAAATTTGTGACCTAAAATTTTTTTGAATTGTGATCGAGAAAGAAATATGATAAATTAATTCGAAAATTTGTGACCAAATTATGTGGAATTGTGACCTTACTATATTTAATTAATTATTTTATAAATAAATTTAAATAAGTGTCTTTTTTTTTTTTTGAAATTTTAAACATTTTTTCTTAATTTTGAAATGAGTAATAATTAAACATTTACTTGCGAATTTTTCTCTATTAAAAATGGGTAAAGCCATTCACCTTGTATAAGCGTTAAGGAGACAACATCGCCCAAGACAAAAAGTGTCTCCCTAAACATGTATATGGCCGCGAATCACCTTGTATATGTAGCATAATCCCTTAAAAATTTCATCAAAAAGTACATCATATCGGAAGCTCATCTTCTAAATTGCCAAATGAATAGATATTGATACATGATGGCATTAATAATTATTCAAGATGGCCAGTGGGATGAGAGCCACTTGATATGCACTTCACGTAAAACACAACATGATAGGTCGTATACCACCACGATGTCATCTACCACCGTAAGATCGTTGACCCCCATGAAGGCGTCGACCCCTATGATGCCGTCTACCATGAGACCGCCTATCACCATGAGCCCTCTATGATCACATAAACCGTCTACCCCTATAGGCCGTCTACCATTATAAGGTCGTCGACCCCATGATGCCGACTACCACCATGAGGCCCTCTATATTCACATGAGCCGTCTATCGTGAAACTCTCCACGTTTACATAGACCGTCTGCCACTATGAGGCCAACGTCACACTTAACCATACAAATGGTAATGAGCTGGACGGGAACCGCTCAACGGCAAATGTGGGCATAATCAACCACTTGAGGAGTAGGGTCACCCCATCAAAACGTGGGGAAAGTAGGAAGGTTTACGTGAGACACATGACACCATTAACTACTGAACGAGTGCCATCAGGTGCCTATAAGTACCTCTAAGGTGAGAAAGACATGGACTCTTAGAACTCGAACTATTTGCATTCCAATTATATTCTTCCTACTTCTCAAAACCAGTTAATGATTCTCACGTCAAAAGTACAATGAGGGAGAAAACTCCGACTTCATTTTGCAGGTAGCATTCACTGATCGGAGTAGCTGGAAAAACCTATACGTCGAGGAGAACGCGGAGGTCTATCTCGCTACGATTTCAAATGTGATTAAATGATATATTTGAGTTCCATTTTATGTAAAAAATAAATTAGCATAGTAATTTCCTTGAAAATACATGATTAATAGGTAGAAAAAATTTTGAATTTATATTTTAAAGTTATTTTATTGAGACAATGTATTACCGAAAATGTACTTAACAAACGTAGCTCGGTTAATGCTTTTGACTGCAGTCCTCGTTGCACAGAACAAACAGATCGGTCCTCGAGTCCAAATGCGCCTCCGTTCCCGCCAAAATGAACCCATTTCCCTGTTTGTTTCCCGCCGAATCTTAAAGCCCTAGATGCAAAATACAGAAAAATTCCTCTCGCTCCACCTCTCTCTAAATCAATTCACATACATACTCACACAGTGACTCGGAGGCGAAGAAGCCATGGATCTGAGCGACGAAGTCAGGACCGCGCACAAGCGAACTTTCCTTAAGTTCTTCGAACAAAGTGTAAGACTCAAAAATTCATAATTTCTGTAAATGAAATCTTTATTTTCGTAAAAGCAAGTAAAAACTCGTTAATTGATTTCCAGGAACTAAACACAGAGCTGAAAAAGTCATTTGACAAAATGTTCGCTCAAAATCGTCGCCGGTGTATCATCAATCTCGCTCATTTCTACCACTTCAGAGAAGGCTCCGATCTGGCTCGTAGGTATGTACGCATATACACGTATATGTTTATATGTTTAAAATAAATATGTAATCCCACTCATGATTTAATCAAGGAATTCCCGATTTTTAATGATTTAAGTTGTTTTCCTATGTTTTTTGTTAAAATTGGTAGGCTTCTGCAGAACCCGAGCGAATATACGCAGCCTCTTTGTGATGCTGTGACTGATTTGGTCCGCGGCATGAATGCCAAGTACCTGAAGGAAGGAGAGCAAATCCTGGTCGGGTTAGAGGGTCCATTTGTTTCGCGGAGGGTAACCCCCAGAGAACTCTTGTCGGGGTTTATTGGTTCCATGGTCTGCGTGGAGGGAATTGTCACTAAATGTACTTTTCGTTTGCACTTGAAAATCTCATGCTCATTTCATTCAATTATATACAAATATGTGCTGTATTTTGTGCTTGATTCTTTCTTTAGGTAGCATAGGTGGAAATTTCTAAAATTTGTATGGTGGAGTGGGGCAATGGGTTTTAAACTGCTTCATCACCAGTAGGGTTAATTAATATTGCTTCAATTTGTTTAAAAACTAAAGAAATTTCGATGCCGGTCTTTAACATATTCATCAGGCCCAGGTAGAAAGACACTGATGCATTATGTTTCCCTTAAAGTGAACGATGCACTGTGTTTTCTTTTGTTTCTTGGTTGGAACTTCTAAACTACTGTCAGTGTTAGCCAATGGTGGGTCCATAATATTCTTCATCCTGACAAGGTAATGCCAAGTAAAGTTAGTAACATCAGAATATCTTTGATACGGATCACGAATAATTGATCCAGAATCATTGTCAAACGCTCATGGATTTCAGTTTACGTGTAAGCCCCAGTTACCCACTTTCTCTGCCTAGAATTCTTCGGCATCACTTATGGTTCAGTATCAAGTTCAACAGGAGGTTCTTAGTAATGTTAGGATGAAGGAGGTGAATTGGAGAAAGAATTGTGGTTTTTACTTGTGGCGGTTCATAAAATATATATTTTCGAACTCTGAAAATAATTACTTATTACTTTCTTGTTTCTATAGGTGCTTGTGTTCTAAACTTGCATTGACATGGTGTCTGTTACAGCTTTAGCACTGTAGAATGCCATTATCATTATAATGGCTTTTGCCACATCTTTTCAATGGTCTTAATGTGTACTTTTACTGCAATTGACTAGAAACACTAAATATCAAGTTGCAGGGAAGCAAATTCTTGTAGCTGAGATCAAGCTTTAGAGTAATAGATGCTGTTATGAAGCTGATTAATTAATTATTTTTTCATACTGAAATATGCTGCTATGCAGATGGTTATGTTTTATCTTTTATTGTACACTTTCCAGATCCTTCTCTGATAACAGAGATCTTCTTTCCCTTCTGAATGACTGTACTAGGCATATGAGGTGAAATAGAAGTTGCACTTATTCTAGCTTAATCATTTTTAAAGAGGCATTTTTATGTTGTATGGACACATCTTATGTGCCTACTTCATGTTCAGGTTCTCTTGTAAGGCCAAAGGTTGTTAAGAGTGTCCACTTCTGCCCCGCCACAGAAAAATTCACACTTCGCGAATACAGAGACATTACATCCAACATGGGCTTGCCAACTGGTTCAGTGTATCCAACACGGGTAACCTCCATGGTTTTGTCTTTTCTTTCCCTCTTCCCCTGTTCACATCCTTTCTGATTTCTGACAAAAGGGAATTCTTTATGGCATTAATATGTTCAGGACGAGAATGGCAACTTGTTAGTGACTGAGTTCGGGCTATGTACTTATAAGGACCACCAGACATTATCAATGCAAGAAGTGCCAGAGAATGCTGCTCCTGGTCAACTTCCAAGGACGGTGGATGTCATTATAGAAGATGACTTGGTGGATTCATGTAAACCTGGAGACCGTGTGGCAATTGTTGGAATTTACAAAGCCCTTCCTGGAAAAAGCAAGGGCAGTGTGAATGGAGTATTCAGGTCGCTATGTGTATACACAATTGTCTGTACTCATTTATTTCACCATTGTTTTATCAATTATACTTAAAAATCTTGATTACCAAATTTGTAGGACTGTCATCGTAGCCAACAATGTCTCTCTTCTCAACAAAATGGCACAGAACTTACAGTATTCAAGTGACGACATGAAAAACATTAGAAAGATATCTGAAAGAGATGATGCATTTGATTTGCTTGCTAATTCACTTGCACCTTCTATATATGGGCATCTATGGATAAAGAAAGCAGTGATTCTATTGATGCTTGGAGGAACCGAAAAGAACTTGAAAAATGGAACTCACTTGCGGGGGTAATACTAGTTCTTGAATTGGCTAGAACAAGCACTGTATAATTATATCCCACATTTTTTATGCATAGTTGTAATGTCTTTTCCTGCTTTATTTATTCTCATGTTTCTACATGCTAGACTTATTGCATAAACCTCATATAACTTATTTGGTTAAGTCCTCACAAGTAAATCTTGTTGATTATAGTGATATAAACATGATGATGGTCGGCGATCCTTCTGTTGCCAAATCCCAGTTGCTGAGAGCTATCATGAACATTGCTCCTCTAGCCATCTCAACAACTGGTCGGGGTTCTTCCGGAGTTGGTTTGACAGCTGCAGTCACTTCTGACCAAGAAACAGGTAGGATATTCGCAGAAAAATGCAAGCTTTATTTGGTGATTACTTATGAGATTGGTATTCTTGATATTAGGGGAAAGAAGATTAGAAGCTGGAGCTATGGTTCTTGCTGATCGAGGCATTGTTTGTATTGATGAGTTTGACAAAATGAATGATCAAGATCGGGTTGCAATACACGAAGTGATGGAACAACAGACTGTAACAATTGCCAAAGCTGGTATTCACGCATCCTTGAATGCTCGGTGCAGTGTAGTAGCAGCTGCAAATCCAATTTATGGAACTGTAAGTCCCTCAAAGCCATATGGGGAAGAAGGAATGTTAACTTGCATCTTATATTTCATTTAATTTGTCTTCTGCTTCATGTGTACAGTACGACCGTTCGTTAACTCCGACAAAGAACATTGGACTTCCAGACTCTTTGCTTTCTCGTTTTGATTTATTGTTCATTGTTTTGGATCAAATGGATCCTGGGATTGATCGTCAAATTTCTGAACACGTGTTGCGTATGCACCGATTTCGTTCAGTGGTAGATGGAGGTATGCAACTTTAGTTTTTGATTGAAATTTAGACGTGGTTCTAAATTATATGACATTCCGTAAGCAAAGTGATGTATATTTTAGGCAGCTCAATGTTAGATGGCAATTCAAGATATGAACAAGAAAATGAAGCCGAGACAGGTTCGACCGTCTTTGTCAAGTACAATCGAATGCTACATGGGAGAAAATCTGACAGAAGTCGTAAGCGTGATACCCTCACCATCAATTTTCTTAAGAAGTACATTCATTATGCAAAAAACAGGATTCAGCCTGAGCTTACTGATGAGGTGATGCTTCTTTAAATACCAATCCGCAAAAGGCATAACTACTAAACGTTTGTGCAAATTGAGAATCATTTGATCCGTTCTGTGAAATTTAAAATTTTGAAAGCCTGTCCTGCGCTAGTGATGGCATATAGTTAGTGGAATTTCATTCATTCCTTGAGATTCTCAAATCACCTTGATATGGCTCCCCCCCGATTTATCCTTTACAAATCATCCTCTCCAGGCTTCAGAGCACATTGCAATTACATATGCAGAGCTAAGAAATGCGAGTTCAAATGCGAAGGTTGGTTTCTACTGGTCATATTAGCTGAAATTTATATTTGGTATTTGAGCAGTTGCTATCATTTTCAAATTAACTTATCTGATCATTTATTAGACTGGAGGAGGAACACTACCAATTACTGCTAGAACATTAGAAACAATAATACGTCTATCAACTGCCCATGCCAAGCTGAGGCTTAGGAGACAGGTAATGGTTATTTTCGGTTCATTATCCATTTGGAAGTAACAAAGTGGCATCAGGCGTGATTTGGCCTAAAACTGAACAATCAATTTAATAATTTAAACTTGTGTATTGTCTTCATTGGCTAATGAACAAAACAGAAAAGAACTATCCACTAGTTTATTGAAAACTATGTATGTACCTCTCAGCATGGTTTTGACTGTTTTCAAGTGTAAACCCTGTTTTGCTGTTGAAAAATAATGTCTCATGAACTGAATTGAGCAGGTTTTGAAGTCTGATGTTGAAGCTGCTCTTCAAGTTCTGAACTTTGCTATATATCATCAAGAGCTAAATGATATGGAGGAGCGAGAGCATGAAAGGCAGAGGGAAATGGAGCGAGAACGTGAAGTAGACCATGACACGACTGACAACAATACAGGTCGTAGTGGTGGTAGAAATGGACCTACCAACGGAGGTTCTACTACTGCTAGAGGGTAAGTGAAATTAATCATCTACTAGGTACAGTTAAATGTGGGAATTTCTTAGCAACATGATTTCTAGTACGGTTTCTGGGAAAGTTATTACAATCAATCAGTATTATCTGAGAGCAAAAAATGTTCTCTCTTTGCTGGCACTATAGATATTTTTAATGAGATTGTGGTCATTGAAATGAATGTAACAAACAGGGACCGATATATTGTCTGGTGGATGTATGAAAGATCGATTCATCAAACTTCTTGCATATCATCAAGCTAAGTGCTTGTTTGGATTTGATTACAATCATATTATAATTTAAAGGTCAAAGTCAACTTTATTTTAATTACACATTTTATAGGATCCACAACTACCGACTCATCCACTGCTCATTTTTATTACATTATAGTTTCATTAACATATAAACAAATCCAAACAAGCACTAAGTACAAGTATCATCTTTGTTCGTGTTTTATTATATGCTTCATTTCTGTTTTCCCTTTTCTTGAATCCTTTTCCCATCCTATATAAATCTTTTTACTACCTGTCAAAGAATATAGGAATTTATATTCAAGGAGGCTGTGTTTGAGATGGTGGGTAGACTACTATTATTATGTATTAGGCTGTTTGCTTGGTTTCTTTGATGATCATTGTTTTGTCAATGTGATTATGTTGATATTACTTCTTTTTATTACTTTGGCAAGTGAAACAGAAGCCATGGATGTGGATGCTCCGCCTGCAAGCGAAGTCGACATATCCCCGGAGAGGTTTGTCGCTCATACACTACAAGGATCATTAAAATTTTTATCTTCAAATCTCGCTAATAGAATGTTATCTTGCTGCCAAGTTGGGGTCTAATGTTTTATGTTAGTTTAATGCTTTCATTTTGCTTGAAGATTGGAAGCATTCAAGGCTGCACTGGGGAGGTATAGGCATGCACAACATATAGAACAAATGTCAATTGCTGACATTGAGGGGGTTGTTAACCGTGGGGAACCTGTGCCTTACGCAGCAGCAGAGATTATGTCCCTTCTGGAGGTAATGTTGAAATTTACGAAGTAACACTTCCATTCATCTTTTTAGATGAGTATTTAAGTCTTAAGAGGTTTGTCAGTAAGAGGCTTCCCTTTGGGAGTTTGAAGTTAAAAGAGTTGTGTGGCTTAGACCACAACTAATAGCAAAATAAAAAATTTCCATCTCTCTACAGATAATGCACGAGAAAGGCAGCTTGATGCTAGTCAAGGATATGAATGCAGTGTACTTTATGTGAAGCCGTCCGATTGAAGCTTTTCTGTTGNGACTTTTCTGTACAAACTTATTTAATAGATCATTGAGCATGACCAAGCCTTTTAGCCAAGTCAAACCATATTCATGAATCTTTTAATTCACTTGCATTCCTAATTAATACATTAAAAAATGTTGACATGTAACAGATAAATAGTGATAGATTCGAATATTTTAGTAGTTGAATAGCTTTGGTTGTCAATTATCACATGCTAATGTACGTGTCTTAGTTGTCGAAGCGATTCGGGTCGGTACAGATGGTGATGAAGTGACAGTCGCAATGCTTCAGCACGATGCACATATCTTTTGTACGAAGATCTGTCCAAAATAAAATTTCTAGAATGATTGATCTCTCGTCTTTGCAGCAGGCATCAAACGTCAAGTCGAATTTATTTTGTCAGGAAGCATTAAATATCTACCTACTTATTGAGTGACTGATTGACATCTAGGAAAAGACGCGATCGACAGATGAGGCCATGTGTCTTCCATCTAACGGTCCTTCCTTACTCTTCCTCTATAAATACCCACGATTTGTACCTTTGTAAATTTAATGCAACTCCAAGTCCATAACTTAAATTGTTTCCTTCCCACATTATAAGTGATGTCCATATTCCAACGGTTCCCGTCATCGGAGTTCCTCATCTTCGTTTATCGCTTTACTGACTTGATCGTCAGAGTGTTAGCGACCGCTTTCATTGTTATCGAAAAAGGTCTCGAGCGCCTAACATTGTGTTATAAGTGTGTAGGAGCCTACGTGGAGCTGCTTTCTGTTGGCTACGTGTCGGTCCATTTGACGGGGTCAATACAGTTACCATTGAACTATTTATTTATGAAGTTTATTTTATATTTCGTTGGAAGATTAGAGATTTAGGTGCAACTTGTATTAGTCTTCGTATCCAACGGGTTAGCCAAGACAATATCTGTTATTTGGTTTTGTTTAGATTGAATTTTATGAAATATTGGTGTATGATTTCATTTCTTAAATCTTGATTTAAATACATTTTTTATATTCGATTGGATGAATGAGTATTGATTAGTCATTTCTCGATATTTTATTAAAATAATGAAAACTTGGTGTTGATTTGATTATTTATCATGCTTGTTAGTTGTATCTGACCTTCTCGAATGTAACTATAAGACGGAATATTGTACTCTAATAGGGATGGCGGCGGGGGCGGGGCGCATGCCTGCCCCGTTTCCTACCC
>CAIGRF010089233.1:1181-27449 GCA_903798235.1 Fraxinus ornus
CCCTTTGGCTAAATCTGATTCTACTGAATGAGTGAGCCATGATAAAATCATGTTGTTGCACTGATTCCAGAGAGCAAATTCAGTTGGCTGCTCTGTTTCTGATGGAGGTTTGACAGAACCATTGATGAAACCGATTTTGTTCTTGGCTGTCAGAGCATGGATCATGGATTTACTCCATGATTGATAGTTGGTTCCATTCAATTTTGTTGGGACGAGCATGAGGCCTGGATGATCTGAATGATGAACAAAGAATGGATTGGATGGCTCCATGCTTGAATTGTTGTTGCTGGTGTTTGACTGTTTGGAATGGGACTGATCTTCTTTGGACATTGAAATTGTTGTTGGAGTTTTGAGTGTTTGGGATGGAAATTGTGAAAAAAAATCAGAGAAAAACTGTCTCTGATACCATAATAAATTGCAGAACAGAAGAAAAAGAATATGAACTGATAAATGTTTTCTTATATTGAAACCTTGAAGCAGATACATATATATACAAAAAGGAGAATAATACATATGCTAATTACAACCCTAGTATATAACGTGATCCTATATCAAAGGGATATTTCCTAGAATAGAAAAGGCAACAAATCAATATAAATAATTCTGAGATCATGTAGAGGATTCGTAATAAAATAAGGCTCAAGAAGACAAACTCGAGGCCCATTTGGTAAACTGGGTGATCACTCAGTACAAAAATCTTTTCGTTGGGATTTTAAATTCTGGCGTCGTTTTGATTAGCTTCACACATTTTTTACTTGATTTTTACACCTCTTTGGGTATATATGATGGTTGATATACTATGGGCGTGTTTGGTAGAGATTAAAATTGAAAAACTAGCCGTTATTGTTGACTTTTATTAGACGAGTGAGACCCAAAAACGGCTATATTTTCAATTTTATTTGAATTTTAAGCCATACCGAACATGCCCTATATATAGGAATGATTTTCATGTTGGAAAACATCCATGACATCAAATATATACTGCGAACATCCAAATCAAATATCAAATCAAGTTTCAATATTTGTGCTAAGACCATTTCCAATGGTCTACGCCAAATTTGGTGGTGTAAACGTTACATTAAATTTGACGTAAAATATTGGAGATTTTACACCAAATTCTACTTTGAATTATTTTATACAAAATTTTATTTTACAAATTATATTATTACAAAAATCATTATATTAGAAATTATATTTAGTGAAGTAAAATATTGCATTTATTAATAAATTTGTAACTTTTGACTTTGTAATGAACAATTTTAATTTATTCTGAAATAATTATTACTTATTAATTGATTAAAATTTAAAAATAAATGTTAAACATAAATAATCATTATATTAAAATAATTAGGAATCAAATAAAATATATTAATACTAAAATATTAAATAAAGATATAGATAGAAAAAAAAAAAAATTTTTATAAAGTGTGAACAAGGGCAAAATGAGATTAAATTAAAATTCTCATAGTTGGTGTAACACTGTAACCATTGGAGGAGACTTTATACTATATTTGGTCTTTAACTAAAAGTTTCTTTCAAGTTTGGTTTTTTGTTTGTTTCAAACTTAGATTAAGGTTTTGATCACTTCTACAAATTACTTGTCTTTTAAAGCATTCAAGCACTTATCCCGATAAATATCGTTTAAGGACTGCAATTCATAATCGTGTTCAAAAACCTTCCATTTTTGGTGAATTCTTGTTGCCACTACAACAAAAAGTGCCATTTGCAACAATAAAAAGGCAACATTTGTTGATAAATGTTGCTAAAAGGGTCTTTTGGCAACATTTTATTAAGTGAATGTTGCCATTGGATTATAAATGAGTTTTAGTAACGTTTTTTAGAAAATTGTTGCGAAAGACCCATTTTTGCAACGTTTATTGAGTGTTGCGAAAGGTTTTATTTTTTGCAACGTTTATTAAACATTGCGAAAAGGCGAAAAGTGAGACCTTTCGCAACGTTTGTCAAACGTTGCGAAAGGTAACTTTTTGCAACGTTTACCTTTCGCAACGTTTGACAAACGTTGCAAAAAGTCACCTTTCGCAACGTTTGTTAAACGTTGCGAAAAACGAAAAACCTATTTTTTTGCAAAACGTTTCAATAGATTAATTTACAAGTTGCAAAAACTTTTTGACGGATTGATAGAAATCCAAATTAACCAAACCCTACTTTTATTTACACCATCATTCCTCTTCCTCTCCAACCCGAAAGCATTGCGGTGAAATTGGCTTGGACCCAAGGCTGGGTTAGGTAAGCCAGTGTGGGAGGGTGCTGACCCAGGTGGTCCGCCACTATAGGTCATCTCGACTGAGCCGGAATCTGATTGTTTCTGGTGCGAAATCGCGACATTCGCAACGGCGCTGTTTTCAGTTTGAAATTGAAGGCTATATATTGTTAGTTGTTTGGGGTAAATTCTTTACATAGCTGGGTTCGTCTTGAAGGGAGGAGTTGGCCAGTAGTGGATTCCGGTCAGTGAGGTGGCCGGACAGCGATTTGTCGGTGTTAGACCGAATTTCAGGCAGCAAATTTTGAATCTGATTTCCGACCGGAGTGCTTGGAGTTACGGATCCAGAGCCTTGACCCACCACCGTCTTTCCTAACTTCTGCTCTATGTTTCACTTTTCTTTTATTTTCTTCTTCTTCTTCTTTTTTCCCCTTTCCCCTTTGTGGAAATGGGTTTCAGATTGTGTTTAATTTTTGAATTTTGTTGGTGCAAGGGGGATTGAAGAAGAGGAGAGTGAACCAATTGCAGCAGGGGCACAAGTTCGATTCCAAGTAAGCTAATAACTAATTGGAAAAACAATTTGTTTATTACATTAACTGTAGTACTTATCGTTCTATTAGAGACTGTAATGAAGACGTCTGAAAATGTTATTATTCATTTTGTTGGTTCAACTTTCTCTTTCAGGTGGGGAAAAAGCTATTAGAACTTATTTGAGATTCTGGCAGCCAGATCGCTGGCAATGAGCAGAACAGATGGCAGGCAGAGCTTGTGCAAGTGACTATTGAGCTAATTGGGGTGAGGTTAATTAAGATTATGTTTGATTGTGTGATCGGGTGACTTGCTTTGAACATCTTTGCTCCATCTGTGTTACTTATTTCAAGAAATAATCGCATCAGTATACTCGTTTATATTTTTTTGACCCATTTGTTCACGCATAAATATTTTCCTGCTAAAATTCAACAAGTTTCATAAATTTAATCATTCATTGTTGGTTTATAATGACTATGCTTTACTTGGCTATAAAAATTGATGCCTATTTAGCTTTACAAGACTTGGGTGGTTTGTTTACTGGGCTATTCTTCTTACTTCTATAATTTGGTAGTGTGTGCAATCCTAGCTTAAAAGGAGGTTTAAATGGTACATATGAATTAGATGGAAATTCTTACTTTGAGGTTGTCTGGGAGAAAAAAAATTGGTTCCTGGAGTTGGGTTTTTGATCATAAACTAAGGACCTCGAAAAAATATCCATGGCTTATGTTGTATCTAAGAGCCTATGCGACCAAGGGATACTTTGGTGGCTACCATTACGACACTAGAGGAATGCTCAAAACTGTGAGTATTAGAAATCCCAGTTCGATTAATGCTAAATTTCCAGTTTTTATGTTGCAACTTTGTAAATATGGCAATTCATTAAATAAACTGTTATTTTTGTATTCAAAGCTTATCTGCATTTGGTTGTGGTCAATGACTAGAAAAGAACCTTAATTTGTTGGGTTTCAACTAGGACAGAATTTATTGTGATGGAGACCACCAAAATTATATTATTGTTTTGTAGAGAACTAGATTAACTCACACCAAATGAATGTGTTGGACTTCCTTCTCTAGACTTATTCAAATCACCCGTGTTGTAACAATAGTTCGTGACTAAGTTCTTAGTCCCTACATTCATCGAACCTATAGGGTAATAGTAATTTGCGAACCCCAAAGTCAAGGAAAAATTGCCTCTTTCTTCTTCTTCTTCTTGTTATTGTTATTATTATTTTTACTTAAAAAGAAGTAATTAGCTACTTGTATATGTCTTGTGTAAAATGCTGTTGCTTTCCAGCTCCCAGAGTCTCCTAATTTCAAGGTCAGATTGACTTTAGACATCAAACAAGGGGGAAACTGGCCCTCAGAGCCAGTTTTACTTGATTGACATTGGCAGCTGCTGGAAGAACAATGGTGCTGCCTGTGATGGTGTTTCCCCCACTTTTTTAGTGTACCTTTTTGTTGCAGGATTCTCTTGGAAGCTGTGGGATTTACCCGAAGCCACGTCAATTGGAAACCTATGAGATACCGCAGGTGGTAGAACACTATCGCCAGGCTGCCTTAAATGCCATTGAAGCAGGTCGGTGAACCTTATTCATTAGAGGATTATGTGATTGTTTTGTTAGATAAGTAATTATGCTATTTTTACTTGAAAAATTCACATTATGATTCTACGGATCTCATGAAGAAAAAATATTTTTCGTGGTATTTCTTACTTTTTTGTTGCTTGAATATGCTAGTTTTAGAGATACTCATATGGAAGATTTGGTGCTTCAATGCTCAAGCTATATATATTTTCAGTAAATGAATATGCATATAACTGTTCCACCATTTTTAGATTAGTGAGGCTAATAAAAGATGGATGGAAATATAACTTGCTAAAATGTTTCATGGGCTAGGGTGAGGGGGATAATTTTGTATGTTCACACCCCAATTTTCTCCACATACTCAATTTCCCCCATTTTTATTGCATTTGTCAATGCCAATGTCACCACAATGGCTATTACTATATGTATTGTGGCAACAAAACTACAGTTAAAAGTTCTGCATCCAAAAAATCAATGAGATTTTTTTCTGTAAATTTCAACCAGAAACTTCAATAGACTGATTGCAGCTTCCAGTTTCAGTAATTTGACCAGAAATGGAGTAAATTCAGAAAGAGAGAAGATTACAGCTTGTTGATGACAAAGACGGCTGAGCTAGAGAGGAGTCAGCACATTAGGTTTATGTGACATTAATTGGAGCTTAGCAGCAGTGGATCAGAAGTTGGAAAACGAGCCCAGCTTTCATCGCAATGGAAAAGAAATCCAGTTCATCCTCCTTCTTTAAACTCTTTTTTTTCCTCTGAAAATTTTATCATATTTCTTTATATAGATCGTTATGGACGAACAATATGACGTTATTGTTCTGGGTACCGACCTCAAGGAGTGCATTCTTAGTGGCCTCCTCTTAGTCGATGGACTAAAGGTAAGTAGTATTACTTGTACATATATATTCAAAAGTCTGCATTGCATACATGCAGTCTGCAGATGTGTGTGTGTGCTCGGGTGGGGTGGGAGTGGGAGTGGGTGTGAGGGTGGGAGTTGATTGAATGTATTACGTGTTGTTTTCATGGACCCAGCATTTTTTTTTTCCAATCTTGCAAATGTATTTGTAGAATTTCATTGAAGGAGTTGTAAATAAATTGTTTCACTTTCTTTAATAATAGCCAGTTAAAATCAAGATGTAGTAATTTATTTCTACAATTGTGCTTTTGTTGTGCCTGGCACTTTGATCTGACTCTTCTGGACTAATGTTTAACAAGGAAAAGTGAAAGGGTGATTAGAAATTAAAATCGGGTTTCGAACTGATTTTCGAATTCTCATCCCGAGGCCCAAATTTTTGTTGGTTTCTGATGATTTTTTTATCTATCTGAATATAAGAGTTGCTTGGTGAACTTAAGCATCTGTAGAATATTTTTGATCATTGAAATAAGAAACTGATACTATGAGAGGCCTTCTATTTGTAACAGAAACGACTTATTAAGATTTATATTGAATTAGAATTAGTAATTATCTGGCCTTGAATTTTTTATTTATTTTTTTTTTTTTGTTAATATAACTTGATGCTGAATTCAAAAGATGAGCAAACCGAACAAAAATCCAGTTCAATACCGTGGAAAAGACTTATATATAATTCTTTCCTCCCTTGTTCTTGAAATTGCATTCACCAACCATTCCATTGAATTGTTAAGTACGTGGTGTCTTAGGGTCTGAGTTCTTTTCTTTTTTTTTTTCTTTGGACCACACTTCTTTGGGTGGAGATTTGTTTATCTTTTCTTGGTTGTTATGTTCCTTTAGGAATTGCAGGGGTCGCTATATGAATGATACTGGTGCAGTGAATGATGATGCTTCTGCTGGACTTTCCTTTAGGCGCCCTTCTCGAGCTGAGCGAGCTATAGACGATCCTATTAGAGAAATGGAAGGCATGCTTGCAGATCTTGAAGCATGAGTGGCCAGCCAGGTGGCAAAGATTCATTCTCGATTTAGTTAGGTTGTGCAGAAATATATTGAGAATTGGCAACAAGAACTTTAGATATGTTGTGTTGTAACTAATTTATTATAGTTTCGCTCTCTAATCTTTACTCTTTTTTAAATAGGTTGTGTTACAACACATTTTAATGTTTTATTGATTCAAAAATTTATAATGAAACTATAAGTTTTTATACAATTTCAAAATTTGTTCACAAAGAGTCATTTTCAATTTTGGTTGTCAATTCCATATATATCTGTATAAAATAAATAAATAAATAAATTCTACGGCAACATTAAAAAACGCTGCAAAAGGGGGTCAACGGCAACGTTTAAAAAATGCTGCAAAAGAGGTCTACCGCAATGTTTAAAAAACGCTGCAAAAGGGGGTCTACGGCAACGTTTAAAAAACGCTGCAAAAGGGGGTCTACGGCAACGTTTAAAAAACCCTGCAAAATGGGGTCTACCGCAACGTTTAAAAAACGCTGCAAAAAGTCTTCTCTCAACGGCAACACCGGCCTTCGAACACTTGGAAAAACGCTGCAAAAGGGCTTTTGCAGCGTTTTTTTGCCGCTGCAAAAGCCCTTTTTTGGTGTAGTGTGCTGGCTTTCTTATAATTCATCAACTTTATTCAAAAGCTACTGCGATGCAAGTGACTATTCACCATCCACGCCTCCGCCACCATCAGTGACTCGGGGCCTTTCGGCCATGGTTCTTGATACTAAATCCTAAGGGCGTGTTCGGTAAATATTAAAATTGGATTAAAATTGAAAAATTAGTCGTTATTGTTGATTTTTATTAGACGAGTGTGACCCAATAACGACCATATTTTCAATTATAATTGAATTTTGAGCTTGGTCAAACATGCTCTAAATAAAACTTAGTGATCACAATTATGGCTAATTTCTTGTGCGTTTTGAATTATAATGAGGAGCAAATTACACCAAATACCTGTTTAAAATTAAATATTCAAAATTTAGCTCCTATTTGGTGCACATTCTTGCTCCAAGAATGTATTTTTTGGTTGATGTGACGAAGAATATGTGGTTGAAAAAGAAGGAAAATTTATTAATGGGATGGAAAATATTTTTTTATTGAAAAATGTGTGATTGAAAATAAATAGAAGAATGAGAATGAAAAAAATAATGTGGCTCAAATAGGGCTTACTAGTTACCTTATTTAGTTTCCATTTTCACTGATAAAAAAGTATAATAAAAATTTATCTAATCACTTCACTCCTTAAAATAATATAACCCATCAGTACCTATCATCAATAAAATCACCATGGAGGAAAGCTCCCTTGGGGTCAGGAGTATAAGGAGTGCTCGAACCCTAGTCAACTTGGGCATAACCCGAGGTTTACCTCCGTCAGTTACTGAGGGGCCGGTGGCTGGTGGTCCAGGAAATTAGTCTGGCAAAGTTGGGATACCTGGGTACCAAAAAAACAAAAAAATAAAATCATACTAAATTTATATCAAATTCCGAAATTCATCCGCAAATCGCTTTACCAAAATTATTTTTACTACGAAATAAATTATCTCATTCATCATCCATTCGTCTTCCTTCAATTCCTCTCTTTCCTTTCCTTGATTTCATCCAGATAAAGATGGATTCTTCAATTAGAGTTTCTCCTCATCTATTTCGGGAAACTTTCCTTCTCCATATACCAATACCAAAATCATGTCCATGCAAGTGCATGAACTTATTTCACTAATATTAGGCTTCAACATGTTGGCATTTTGTAGTATACTGTTGCTTATTTTTATATCGCAAGTGTACGATATCGTAACAAGTAATAAAGTGGAAATCCTAGAATTTCGAGTATCGTTCCCACGAGGATTGATTTAACTTGATTTATATTATTTTGACCTTAACCGAATATAATAAAATTCAAGATGATTGTTTTAACGTGATTTTATGATGAAACTATAATTGATGTGCAAATTAAACTAAAATTATGAACTAAATGTAAAAGTTGGAGAAATTAATGAATGAAAAAGTGTACTAGGATCCCGAATCACCAAACAAAATTCACTTTTAATCCCTATTTCACAATTTGATAACACAATGAATCGATTGAAGAGTCAATGTTCCTATTTTATTCAACAATCTCTCTCGAGTAGAGTTAAACCTATTCTCGCATACCATTTGACTATATCTCTATGACAAATGCAAATATACAAGAATGCTTGAATTTTTATGAACACTTAAAGACTCACGTAAAGCATAGCGGTATATCTCTATCCCCTATCGAACCTTACGATGATTTAGACCTTGTAGAACATATCCCCCTTCTCTCGAATGCATGAAATAGATCACCAAACTCACATAATCATTGCGCATATAACTATGAAGACGATAAAGTGAATATAAACCATTCAATATCCATCAAAGTGTTTAAACATCAAATTGTAAAATAAAGAATTAAAATATCACAATGCAAGGTTCATCGTAAATCCTAGCACATTAAATCTAGCTTAACATGATATTGAAATTAAATAAATAAAAGTGGAACGACATCACCAAAATTTGACCAAACGTGATTAATTGTTGTCAAGAATTAATCTGCGCCGCATCCAAAATCAAGCTGCCACATCCACCTTTTTCTTTATTCAATTCCTCTCTGCGTTTTTTCTTCCTCTGTGTTGTAGTTCCAGTAGTATATTCTGTTCAGCCCAAGAAACACGTTCCAGCCGTTTCTGTCCGTGTGCGTGTCTTTCTCTTTTCTCAGCTTCCGGCGGCGGCGGATTCCTTGAATAATAACTCTGTTTCAGCCCCCAGAACCCCCACCACGTTTTCTGTCTGCCGAGTGTATATATATATATAATTAGTGCATCAGACTTCTCCCCAAATTGAGGCCCAATAGCCGCCAATTACCTTGGTCTAATTAATTAGAATACCAAGTTAATTAGAATTCTAATCCAATGGAATGTCCACAGGCCCATTAATGTTATTCACGTGTAATTAGAAATTCCAAATCCAATTTCTAATTGAAGTCCTAATCAAGATAGCAAGTCCAGCCCATTACTCAATATTTCTCCAAGTCATCATCTTTAGAATTTATGCAATTTAGTCCCTCCATTTTAGCATTTTTCCTTTCCAATTGCTTCAAACAAGTTCATATCTAAAACAAAAGAAAATTAACTCAAGTTAGGTGAAAATTAACAATTTGACGACATGAAACCCAAGTAATTTAACATAAATAAGTGCACAAAATGCACTTATCATATACATCAACAGTATAAATACCAATTATATGTAATGGACAATCTTTTTTGTATAATTTTTTCAGTCAAATGTGTATTCCAATTTATTTTCGACTAAACTCAAGTTGTATGTGGTGGTGAATCACAACATGTCATGTCACGCCCATTCATCATCTAATGTTGCTTGTATTTTGCATTTGAATTAGTCTTAATGTACATAATCTTCTACCAAATGGTTTACATAATGGTCAAGTGGCGGCCTCCTATTGGGGGGGCGCTAAGGCCCACTGGCGCCCCCCAATAGGGGGCTGCCACTTGGCCATTATGTAATCCATTTGGTAAAACATTATGTTATTCTAGCATCATCCTTTGCATTTTATGTGTACTGGCGCCCCCCAATAGGGGGCCGCCACTTGGCCATTATGTAATCCATTTGGTAAAACATTATGTTATTCTAGCATCATCCTTTGCATTTTATGTGTACTATAACAATATGGATTACATTCATTATAGTCATGCTGACACATCAATGATTATTATACAAATGTTTACTTTCTATAACTTTGCACCATGTATCAGGTATTTGTAACATATCCAACTGTAATGTCTATTTCTTTTTGCGATATAATATAAATTGCATCATACTATGGAATATCAAGTAGTCGAGTTATATTTCATAGTCAAGTGTACGGTTTGTGGACGGTTCTATAATATCATAATTATATTACAACTATGAGGTATTGTGTAGTGTATTACATGGTTTTTCCCATTACAATATTTATTTCATAGTTGATGAAAAGAGAGTTATATTTCATAATTTAATTTTATTTAAAAAAAAAATTTCTTTTTTTTCCAATTTTACAAATGCGTGCTACATTGAGTAATGTTAAAACCTCCACCGCCAAGTACTACCATAACCATCAACTACCATCACTGTAACTGTTTCGTCGGCGCTTCTGCCATCTCCACCACCACCCCCATCCCTAAACATCTCCAACACCACGCACCAGTCACCTCCAAAGCAGCAGCACCACCACCCAAATATTTAATCAGTGACTACCCACCGGAGACAGGAATACCATTTCAAATCTGGTTTTGGAAACCAGGTCCGATTTCCATGGGAAATAAGATTTAAATCTTTGCACCATCTTTCTTTTTGTTTTTGATTTTGCAGTTTGATTTTTGAAATTGATTTGTGTAATTGTAGTAGGTGTGAGATTTTAACTAGATGGAGGTGAGATGGTGGTAGAGCTGTGTCGCTTATGGTGGCAGCCAGCCAGGGCCGTACCTATGTTTCGCGAGGCCTGAGGCGAACTTAAAAAACTGGGCCCTAAGTAATAGCAGACAATCCTCTTTTTCTTTTAAAAGAGTTTTACGGAACTAAATTTGCTAACTTAAATTCAACAATAAAGCAACAAATAATACTAAAATATTCAAATTCATTACGTCAAATCCAAATAAGTAATAATACATATTCAATCACACTATTGCAAGGGAAGTTAATTCACAGCCTTGCTCTTAAAACTTCAGCAGGTATCGATATTTGTGTACAAAATTCACTCCTAACAATGTATGGCAGATTTGGGGATACTGAGAGTGTAAGATTGATAATCTATCATAGTCGCAATCACAATCTGTGTTATTGGAGCTGCTTGATATCAGCTTTTGCACAGAATGGTGATGAACTCAAATCACAAGAAATTACTCAAAAAATTCCTAACAGGGCAATCACAATTCAACCCCTATCATCCTTAATCATACATCCATTATCCAATATCCATACTCCAATTCTCAATCACAAAACAAAATACAGTAAACAAGTAAACTAGTGAAGCTGGAAAAAAAATCTCTCATTCTCATGGAATCAAGAAACATACCCGGAGAAATGATATTGGTTTATGATTACAGCTCCACCTTCTGTAAATCAAAGATTCAATTGATTCAATCAAATTCAATGGTTAATCAATAATTGAGATTCGAGGAGAAGAACTGAAGAAATACAATAAATATTAATACTTACTCAATAATCACGGGCACGGAGACGGAGAGTCGGAGAGGACGCTGGCGGCAGTCACGCTTGACGCAGGGAAGGGCTGATCTGATTATCTGAAGGTGGAGGCGGACTGGGCCAACTGGCGAAGCTGTGGAGCGGTGGAGGAAAGGGCTGAAGCCTGAAGGTGGAGGCTGGAGGCTGAGCAGTGAAGTGCCAGGAGTGGAGGAAACGGCGGTTACGGTGCAGGGAAGACGAAGAATACTGGAGACTCTGGATGAAGCCTGATGCCCTGAAGTTCTGTCGTTTTAGGCTAAAAAAATGGGCCTTCAAAAATTTTGGGCCTGAGGCGGAGGCCTCTTGGGCCTCCCCTCAGGTCCGGCTCTGCAGCCAGCAGGATGGTGACTTCTCTTGTTTCTTGGTGGTGCATGGTGGTGGTGGTGGTGGTGAATGCTGGTAGGTGATGATGGTGGTTGTGGTGATATAATATATAGTCTTCTAGTTTTTTAATGTTACATGCGTTGGTGACTTGGTGTGTTGGCTACGGCCACGGTGTAACAAAAAAAATTATAAGTGGTGGGGCCAGTGGTCATGATGTAACAATGAATGTTACATATTTGATGGGTCGACAATGGTAGTGAAACATTGAATGTTACAACTTACAAGTGGTGATGGTGTCAATGATTGAGTTAATGCTAAAAATAGGAGAGAAAATATGTGTAACACGCTCAGTAAAATAATTTTATAAAATGTAACACATGGGTGTTGGAAAATTTGTTGTAGAATTTAAATAAAAAAATAACAAAAAGAAGTGTAATTTGACAGTAAATAATGTTTGGAACAAAAAAAGGTACAGAAATAGTAAACATTTTAAGGGTATTTGTAAATTGTTCACTTCCTTGATAATCCATAGAAGACTTTTTCTGTAAGTAAGATCTTAAGTAGAAATGAAAAGAAGATAGCACTTTCAATTTGATACACCATATATTCAAGAATACATGACAATTTTACTCAATAAGAAAATAAATTAAAACAAGGATAATTAATTATCAGTCACACTTTTTAAGAACCCTAATCCCCTTCCAACGAGATTCCATGTAGTAGGAATCATCATCCTGTGCATAAACTCCACACTTGAAATAATGAGAGGTTCCTCCACGGCCAGGAGCTTCATATCTGAGGATGCCATTAATGTAAACGTCTACTTTATTGGCCTCAACATCATGGATTACATTCAATCTGAACCATTTATCATATACATTTGGGATAATAACCGGCTCCCTGTAGTATGTGAGTGAGCCATTGTAGACTCTGAGCATTAGGGTTGTGGCATGAGGCGGGCTCGATCCGAAAACTTGCATGACGCAGACACCGGTTGTTCCACAAGGTATGTATCCAAATGCTTCGAATTGCCATACACCGGAGGAGTAGTCGTATCCCTGTAAATAAAAAGAAATGATAGAAAGAGACAAAGAGAGTTGTTTTATACCCTAAAGTAATCTTGAAGGGTGAAATTTTTTCCGCACATATATATAATAATCAAGAACTTTGGTTTATTATGTTCCAACAACTGTCAATTAAAGCTACTGGTAACAGTATATTGACCGACTGACCAACCAACCTAGGAAATTTTTTGTGGCTAAAGTAAAATTTACATGCATCGTACACACGCACGTTAATGTATAAAATGTGCGTATATACTTACTGTTATACGAATTTCTGTACGCGGGTTGGTTTTACTGACCGGAGTGTGGGGTTTATCTGTTCTGAAAACCCACAATTTATGAACTCCATGTCTGAAGCTATACCTCTGATCTTGGAGTAAATCATAAGGCCTTTGAATTACCAAATTTGATTCATTTAGTGGGAGAGGAATGAACCCTTTTGTGGGATCAATTACAGGTCCCCAAGCCACAGCTCTGAACACTGTTAGTAGGAAAATTAGAGACAAATATAAAGAGGTTAAAAGGAAAGAGGAAGTCATGATTTCTTGGAGAACAAAAAAGAAAAGTAAATCTTGAATTATGTAACAATGGTGGAATTCTTATATTGAGTTTTATAGATGGCTGAAAACACTATACAATGTTGTCTACTCCTCCAGAATTAATAAATGGATAAATCCGGTAGAAAATTATGATAATTTTGAATCTTAAAAAATGGTTAATTCTTAAAAAACAAGACAGTGATGTCAGGTATAAGACTAAGAAATTTGTTAGTTAAAAGAAACAAATGAATACAGTTAAGTAGGAAAGTATTTTATTGGGGATTTGATTGCAGCATATTCGAAGACGACTAGAAAGGGTACAAATAGGAAAGACGAGCATAATTAGCACATATAACTATTTGTAATAATAGGAATATTGGAATGGGAATTTCTTGGATAGAGCTTTAATTTCGCTACTGTAAATTTTAGTGTGTTCGTTTCGAATTCCTTTGAAGATCGAAACTCTTGACGAAAATAAGGAGTCGGAAAAAAATTATCTATTTTAAGATGGTTAACAAATTTAGGCCTTGTTCATACGTGAGCCAATTCTTGGCATGAGAATTGTTATTTATATGGCACGTAAATTGAAATAGAAAGACTTTCGATCTACGTAACATTGATGTCTAATGAATAGACGATTAGTTCAAATTTAATTTTCAATGAGTTTCGACTATTATTCAAATTACATCTCTAAAGCATATTTAACAAGAGAGAAAAATAACAAACACGAGAGAGAACGGAATGAAATAATAAATTTTGTCGACTCACTCGTTTATAATAGTCCTACACATATTTCATTGAAAATAATTTTTTTATAAACCTAGTTTGTTTTAACTTATGTGACAATCTTCTAAATGCTTGCTCTAATTTTTTTTCTCTCTCTCCATAGTTTACTAGTTTAGTGATTCCTAGTTCAATTCAAGCATTGAATGTCTCCTCACAAACTCTAGTACATTTTAAAGTTGAACACAAAAAATGTTTCTTAATTTTCGCATTTACTAAAATTTCAAGAAAACTTTTATTCAAAAGTTTGAGAACACGAATAAGAGTGACGATTAATTTTTTTGACAGTATTACTACACAATATTAACATTTTTTTTTAAAAAAAATTGATTCATTGTACCGAACGAAAAAACAATTAAAAAATATCTTGATTTCATCACTGAATCAACAACTAAACTACATTTTACCATTGATGAAGTTGTACCTTTGCTCAATAGGCAAGTCGTAGGGATTTTTGAATGTGTCAAACTGGAATTCTATAAAGCCATGGGTAGGATCATTTGACCTTCGCTATCAAGGTAAGTGGGATTCTTTTCAAGAGTCTGGCACGTACACAATTTCATTAAATGAGTAGAAGTGAGATTTGAACTATGATATTTGCCAACTTTAATACTACATTGAACAATTTCATCTATAATCTATTAGAAAGGACTATATGCATATTCTTTAAATATTGTTTCCAACCTAAGTACACAAGGGAAAAGAGCAAATTGATAAATAGTCCCCATCTAGCTTGAATATAGGCAATTGTAGTGCTATTTAGGATAAAATGACATTTGAGATGTTTGTGTATGATACTCTAAAATAATCTTGGAGGGTGAAATGATACCTGCATAATAATTTTCTCATCATATTATAGTCAAAATTTTGTTACGTTTCTATAACATTCATGCTAGTAACAGGCACTGGATGGACCTAGTTATGAGATTATTTGTGGCTGCAGCTTATAAAGTAGAACCTACACGTATCTTCCACATGCACGGATGTACAAGGATAAATATATAAAATTTGCATACATACTTACTCGTATAATAAAAGCACACAAAAAAAAACCCACAAAGACTTGATCTTTATTAATTAAATCACCAGTAAACTTATGTCTAGTTCAACAAAACTGAAGATGTTTCACCTTGCCAATTGCAATTACCATTGCATATCTGAATCGAATGTTTCAAATATGTTACATTTCAAATGACGCACCATGAAGGAGACAGCAGCACGATTTCACTACTTAATTACTTGCCAAGGAGTTCGCCACATCAATCACAAAACGGTATCTGACATCAGATTTGGCAAGGCGTTCGAAAGCCGTGTTGATATAGTCAATGTGAATCAGTTCAATGTCTGCATTTATATTGTGCTTCCCGCAGAAGTCTAGCATCTCTTGTGTCTCTTTCATGCCTCCGATGTCACTTCCACCTACAAGCTTCCGTCCTGTAAACTCATAGGTATATACATCAGAAGTATGATATAACCCTTGTTTGGTACCCATTAAAATTTTTATTTTTTATTTTTCTATTCATTTTCAATCACACATTCTTCAATAAAGTAATATTTTTTATCACATCAATAACTTTTCCTTCTTTTTCAACCACACATTCTCCATCAATCTATCATTCCAGAATACATTCTTCCAAAATAATGTGGCCCAAACACACCCATAATCTTTGTTGGAATTCTAATTAAGGCTGATCACACTTTCAAGTAAAAGCAAGACGATCATTCAAATAAACAGTGGAACTAGCACTTCCTTGACAAGACTGCAATGGCAAAATGTCGATCACAATAATAGACAAGTTACATAATTTGATGATGAGGTTATTCTTTCCTCAGCTAATTGATTGGGTTTAAGGCAACAAGATCATAGAGACTGTCGACCTATTATCACTTTCCGCGTTGTTCTTTTCTTACTTTCATATTAATTAAACTCCATATAATTATGTGGTTCAGCTCTCAAAAAAGTATCAACTTAAGTTTGAGCATTGGTTATTTCTGATTCCATCCGTAACTGAGCATTTTTGGAGGGTAACAAACTAGGAAAAAGGAGGATGCAGAAAGAGAATAATATTCACCAACATTTGAACTCTACGTCATTGTTTACTTGGTGTACAAGAGGCTTAAATTAGCAATCTTTCTTACCCAACACTAGAGGGAAAATAGGTAGCTCTAAGGGCTTATCAGGCAGGCCAACGGTCACCAGTTTTCCATTCATCTTCAAAAGATCAAGCAACGGGGCCAAGGAATGAACTGCAGCAATGGTATCAATGATGAAATCCATGGTCCCCATAGCAGCCTGCAATAATGAAACTGATTAAATTAAAAAATTTAAATACTTTGATAGTTCCATTTTGTTCTTTTGGATTACAATCCTGGTTTGTTCCAAAGTCAATTGTTACCTATTATTCAAAATGACAAATACTTAGTTTCCTATCATACCCCTTGATAAATTAAAGTTGGTGAAAGTTTTGCTAGTCAATATATGCTAATTGTCAATTACCTTCAACTGAGCAGGATCAGTGCTAACAAGGAAAGAGTCAGCACCAAGCTTGTTGATAGCCTCAGATTCTTTCTTCTGAGAGGTGCTGATGACAGTAACTTTCAGCCCAAAGGCCTTCCCAAACTTTACAGCAACATGACCAAGTCCCCCAAGTCCAGCCACGCCCAAGTGTTTTCCAGGTTCAGCCATCCCATAGTATTTCATTGGACTGTATACGGTGATCCCAGCACACAGTAAAGGTGCACATGCATCTGATGATAGGTTATCAGGAATGTGGAGCACAAAGTGCTGGTCAACAACAACTATATCAGAATAACCTCCATATGTTCTAGTGCCATCTTGATCCCTAGAGTTGTAAGTAAATATCACTTTGGGGCAGTAATTCTCCAGGTCTTGTTGGCAGATGTCACATGTCTTACAGGAGCCAACTATCACTCCAACTCCAACTCGGTCACCAACCTTAAATTTCTGAACATCACTTCCAGTTTTTGTCACAAGACCAACAATTTCATGTCTGCACAAGTACATGTTTCCAACATTGATCAATTTATTTTACAGATTGATCTAGAGTGAATTTCAATTATGCTGAATATCACAAATCAATGTCTATTCAAAAGACATTTGGAACTAAATTATTACATATCAATCTGTAAAATTCATTTGGCAAGAATGAGAATTTAGTAAAATAACAAATTGAAAACTTTCCCAACTTAGAATTTACAACTACTACAAGAAAATAAATTGATATCTAATTCCTAGTTTCTACATTAAACCTAAAATAAGTGTTCATTTTCGGTATGTATCATATATTAGGAAGTTAATTTTCTTCACTGGGAATGTAACTATGACTTTGATTTTAGCATTGAGTCTTATGCCATCAGATGGTACAGATAAATCATTCCCAACTACTCAAGTGAAGTCAATTAGACAAAAGTTCCATACTCATTGTGAAATGTAGGTTGTAAATTCATCCAAAGTAACTCACACTTAATCTGATCATATCATCATACAGGTTCGAATAACTAACTATAAGACTATAACGTCCATTAACTGCATCACTTTCCAACATATTAAAAGAAACAGAAACAATTGTGTTGCGACCATAGAGAACAAATAGTTGGAATTATTTAGTAACATTCACATACTAAATCACCAAGTCGGTATTAAAAGTTCATGTGAGATGAAAATCATACCCAGGAACAATGGGGTAATTTGTAAACCCCCAGTCATTCTTTACACTGTGCAAGTCGGAGTGGCAAACTCCACAGTAAAGTATTTTGATTGTCACATCATCAGAACCATTTTCCCTGCAAATAATGCAATAGATAATTATTCATTACCAATATAACAAACATTAACATCGCATAGATAGTAACTGGTTTATCAAACATCACACTGCAACTAATTAGTACACTATTTAAGTATTTGCAAGTAGTTTGAAATAGCAAAATGGGTTGATGGTTATTTGATATGAAACCACCACTATGGGGTTATCGGCAAGAACTTAAAAAATGGTTAACAAGTTGGCCTGGCCCACCAAAGTATTAATATTATTGCAGAACTGGTTATAGGAGTGAAGAAACAAAGGGAGCCGTAATACTGTTTAAGTATTTACAAGTTGTTTGAAATTGCAAAATGGGTGATGGGTATTTGATTTGAAACCACCACTATGGGGTAATCACCAAGAACTTGAAAAATGGTTAACAAGTTGGCCTCGCCCACCAAAGATTAACGGTACTGCAGAAATGGTAATAACCAATAAGGGAGAAGAAACAAAGTGAGCCTTAGCATTAATACTTGAGGCCACTAAAATGTAGGTGGAGACGTCATTTTCCCCTAAAGCAATAACTAAGAACAGCGGAGCTTTCAGAATCAGATTGGAGAAAAAGGAAAATATGAGAGACAAAAGACAAGACGTTTTCCATTATTTTCCTAAATTTTCTAGTTGTATCCCTCAACCAGGTTTTTAAATTATTTCTTCAATTCATAAATCGAATAAAATAATCACTTGAAAGTAGATTTTTTCGCAGCTACCTGATAAAAAAAAATAAAAAAAATCAGTCGGTCGCAACGCAGACCCGAACATTCTCATCGCGATCCCCACTTCTATAATGGAGTTCTCTCAAATCAAATTTCTACAAGTATGTGTGTATGTAAATCTTGTATGTAACTAGTTAAAATCAAAATCAAAATCAATGGCAACGTACACGAGAGATTAATAAGAATCCACATATACATTAGAAAAAAGGCGCTCGCGCAAGTGTACGTACGAGTATACGTCTGTGTGTATGAGTATGAGTACCTGCGAGAGAAATGGAAAGGAGAGAGAACGCCAGAGGTATCTGTTGCAGCCCAACCAAATGATTTTTGTGCGTATCCTGTTACTGCCATTTTCTCTCTCTAGTCACAATCCCCACGCTACTCTCTTCAACCAACTGGAAATGACCGTAAGCATATATGGGCAATGGGGTACTTTTTTGTTGAACCATGCTAGACAAATATACCTTTAAACATTTTTATACAAATACAATTATGGAAATGGGTGATGCTTAGAGTATATAGGGGGTGCCATAATGGTGGTCACTATGTACAACGGAGTAATGTACAACAAGATTACTCCTACGGAAATATGGTTGTGTACTTGTGTTTAGAGACAATAATATTTTTTTAAGTTACAAAGAAATCGAAATATTTCCCACTTAAATTAAAAATCAAGTCACTTTCATTATATGTTTACTCTAACAAAGATAAAATTTGTTTTATTTTTCATCTACTTAAATTTTAAAATCTCATAAATTTATTAAACGCTCTACAAAAAAATATTGTTTATAACCATCACTTCGAATCGATAAGTATGTTTACGTATATTTAATTTTATTTTTGTTAAATTGGTATATTTTTTAATCGTTACATCTTATTTTGATATAAGCAAATAATTTTTTATATTTCTTAAACAGATCTATAATTTTCTTTAAGCAAAAAGGAAAAAAAATTCATTTGCGGTTGTTAACAGCCGACCCAGCCATCTAGACAACATATCTATAATTTTCTTTTAAGCAAAAGGGGAAAAAATCATCTGCATATATCGGGACCGACTGTTAACAATCGACCCAGCCATCTAGGCTGACCCAGTCGTCTCCGACCCAAAGGATGGGCCCAGTTGGTGGGCCGCTACAACCGATTTTCTTTATTTTTTTATGCCATAATTATTTAATTTTTTTTTAAAAAAATTATGTTTTGTAATGTAGATTTTGGATCAGCTACGGTCCCGATTTGCTAATTTAGTGGATTTGAAATGAATGAAAATGATCGATGTGTATGGAAATGGACGAGTTAAAGACGTGCTATTGCAATTGTGATAACATCAAGTACATCATATATAGAAATGTACCATGATTTACAGAACAAGTTCAACATTGATCCATTTCACTACGACATAGAATTGAGATTTCTATTCAACAATCATATATCAATTTCAATTCCACTAGTAAAGGTCACTTTTGAAACTGAAATGAATGTTCTAATTGAATTGAACCAAAATCGCAAAACTCTTATTTGTGTAACTTTAGCCAGGAAAAATGTTCTCGAAAGTGAACACGAAGATTTCAATGAAGAGGATCGTAATGTAAATGATTTTTGGGACACGTTGAAGATAGCTCGTAAGGATGATGTGGTTATTTTCGAGGTAGTTCATCACCACGATCTCATTATTACGCACACAATTCCCTCAATAGTTCAAGACAAAAAGAATGAAAATGAATTTATAAATGAAGATTTAATTGATTTATCCTGTCGTAGACATGGTTAGGTAGGAGCTCACGGGCAAAAACGAATGCACGATCCTCTAATTGTTCGCGTGTGTTTCTTGATGATAAAGATTTGCATGTCAAGCAATTGTTTGAAACAAAGAAAGATTTGTAGGAAGTTGTGCATCGAATTGTATCGAAACAAAACTTTGAGTTTAAAGTGAAAAAATAAACAAGTCAACGTACAAAATTATCTGCGTTGACGATAGTTGTCGTTGGCAGTTGCGATACAAAGATGGACACAAATGAGTTCGTTGTAGTTCGCAAGTATGCATGAGAACATACTTACAAAGTGAGTAATCGCTGAAATGATCACATGCAAACTCGAGCGTGATTTATTAGTCGATAGATAATACATAAGTTTTAGGACTTGCGGATGATATACAAACCTTTAGATATCATTATCGATATCCGTCGAGAGTACGTGGTGATCATGAGCTAAACCTAAAAGGTCAACGAATGTGCATTGGAGGATTTAATGTGTTCAATGGATGAGGGTTATGCTAAATTTATTTTTTCATGAATTCATTTTAACCATTTTCCTCTAATAAAATAATTTTGCAAAAGAACCCATAAATAATTAATATTTTTTAACCATACATTTTCCCAAATAAAATTATTTTCACAAAATCTGTTCTCAAAAAATTTGTGCCAAACAGTAACTTAATCGTTGAACGAAACATCTAGCCTTGAAATTAGGACTTGAAAGGGACCTAAATGAAAGAACAAAATCTAATGACAATAATTAAAATTTATGTTTAGATTGCTGCCTTGCTGGACAATAAAATAAGAGAGATGCTACTCAAACAGGGGCTACTGACAGGGAATTAAACAGGGGCTGAGGTGGATTCACCTCAGCCCTTGATTTCCAGACACTTTCCTGGTAAATTCCTTCATCAGAAACACAGAGCAAATTTCGAGCAATTATATGGTACAAAAAAAAGGGCAGATCAACGGTGATGCCTTCCCTGAAAGCCTCCGCCACCTTTATTCCTGGCAATGAAGCCATTCCTTGGTTTGGGAATCTCATGAATATCCATCACCTGAATTGTCCTTTGCTTTTTGGCTTCACAAAGCAAAAATACACAAGCGCAGACAAAAGTCAATCGGCATAAAGAAAGAAAACCACAGTAAAAGCTAAAACTACTCCTACTACTACAGATTCCATGACAGCAAAAATTCTTAAGTTGAAATCAAACCATTCTGAGCGTCTTGGTAGTTTTCTTGAAGTCGCCTTCTAGCAGAGTTCAGCCTTTCGTCGTCTATGGCAGCTTCCCGTTGTGGTTTCTGCAAAATTCAATTAAAGTAATTTAAACAATAAAACTTACTCCAATTGCATTGCATAGAAATCTTTGATCTCAATTTCATGGAAAAATCGCCCAAAAGATCTTGCCTTCTTGGTCAAAAAACCAACGAACCATGTAACGACTAAAAGACACACTTGTAAGATCAATGAGACAGGTTCCACCAATTTTCCTCAACATTCAATGTCAAAAGAACTAATGAGCATGTTTAGCTAAGCTTGATAAAAGTAAAAAGTACTTTTCAGAAGGTAAGTAAAGACTGAGTTTTTGAACTAAAAAGTCCAAAAATAAAGTACCTCTAAAAAAGCTACTCTAAACTTACTTTTAAGCTTAGCCAAACAAACAAATTTTAACAGGCACAACCATTCATTCACATGACAAAATCAATGATACGTGATGTGCACTTGTATGCATAAAAAGTTCAGTTCAGAAGTCAGTACACTAGGAGTAGTAGAAGCAGATTTAGGAACTGATTGCGGTGGTCTGGATGGAGTTTCTCTACGAGGAACAGATTGACGTGGTTTAGGCTTCGGTTCATATTCTGAACTGATCCTCTCCGCACCAGACTTCCCATCTAACAGACAAAACATGAGAATGATGTCACCTAAATGCATAACAAAAAGAAAACAACAAAAAACTGACCAACTGCAAATTTCAGAATCTGATTCCTACATTCGCTCTGTGGATTTGGAGAGTACCCGAAATCCGGAACCTGTAAAAACAGAACTTCAGAATTTTGAACTGCATTCATACCAACTTTGCTTCTTCCTTTACTTCCTTTTTTCTCTCTTTCTTTTTTAACAAGAAAACAAATTGATTGGAACAACATTTGGTTTTCACCTGGTGATGGCCATTTTGTTGATTTTTGGACATGTTCTGCTGAGGTGAGTCCCCATAAGCTGCCACCACCACCACCACCACAGTTAGCAATATACAAACCTCTTCTATATTCACAATTCATTAATTCAACTATTTTTTAATGTGTGTAGTATATGCCAGATAGAGTGAAAATGAAGAGAATTAACAGAAATTGGACTATTTACCGACGAGGTTTGAAGATGCTTCAGGTTGGTTCACCTTAACCCACTCATCCACAGTTTCCTTCCATTTCCTAAACATCAAAGATGAAATCATAAGTAAATGAAAAAGAATTCAAAGCTAAGTCATTTTAACCACGCATAAAAGTAATAACCTGACAAGCTGCTTCACCAATCTGCGCACTTCATTAGACGGATGCTTCCGCAATCCATTGACATGCCTTCCTATATCAGTTTCCTGCTCCATATATTCAACACCAAAAATGTAAGCAAAAAGTATTAAGAATTGGTCGAAAGATTAGATAAATTAGCTGGAAAACTTATCATTCCCACCTGCAGCGCTTGGAAAGTAATATCCATATCTGCTAGATTTTGCAGCGATTCCACCACAGATTCTTCACTCTACATCCAAAAAAAACCATAAATGAAATCAGATAACAAACTAAGCAGACAACAACAAAAAAATTTAAAAACTGAAAATTCAAACCTGGTTAGGGTCTTCAAGCTGCTCTTTGAATCTAAGAATCTTGGTCTGCTCATCATCAAACAGCCCCCCGTACGGATCCAAATCTTCTTCTTCTTCTTCTTCTTCTTGTTCCTCTTCTCCACTAGAATTCCGATCATTTGACTCAGGAGTCAACGGGCTCTTACTAAATTCCTCATTAATATTATCATTGTTAACAATTTTACTTTTGCTCTTATCGTTAGTATTATCGATGTTATTATCGCTACTATTGTTGTTATTATGAGAATAATAGCGATCGGGAACGACGTCGGTGATGCCGCTATTACAGTTTTGGCAGAGCTGATTGCAGGAGGGGGAAGAATAAAGAGACTCAACAATTTTATCTCGGCGATGCTTCAAATCCCCGGCGTAGTCGGCAATGGCCACTTTAATCGCCGTGTCAATTAGCGCCCAAATCTCCACACGAGATCTCGATAAAATCTCCCGAAGTTCATCGGAATCCATTCCGAATCTTTTCCTCTTTTTAGCTAAAGAAAATTGAAAGATGAATCAGAGTAAAATTATGGAATACATCATTGGATCTGATAATTTATGAGTTAGTACGTGGAAACGACGCTGTACTTGAGGTTTTATGTTCTGTTTTCAATGGATTGTTTAAGCAGATGAAAAATTCAGATCTGATTTTGTCCTGACCCGAACACAAAGAAGAAGGAAGTTGTGTATTTCTTCTCTCTTTTCAGTTTACAGAAGAGGGGCATAGAAACATGAGATATTTACCATTTTTGACACGGAAGATTATTTGCTGGCATCTTTTGGAATTAACTTTGATTCTAATATACTGTGAATAAATTCAAAATTCAAAGAGGAATTTTCTTTTTGATAAAATTTTAAAAAATTGGGTAGTGGTGAGCTGTGAAGCAATTTGGCTGGCCACTATCTTATTCTTTATATATATACTCGTTTTTAACTCGTGCAATGAACAGATTATACTATTTTAGAAATGTTGTTAGTGCTTAATGTTATATGAATTTAGCAATTGAATAAGAAATTGATAAGTTACGAAGAGAATAAAGTTAGTTGATGCTAGACAGGGGCAGACACAGACTTTTTGTGTTGGAGGCACAATCAAACTTTCAAAAGTAACGGAAAGATTAAAGTAAGAGATGTTTTATTACAATTGTTCTTTACGTATTTTCATATTTTGATAACGTTCCATAATTACATCATTTTCAATCTTGTCAAATACATCTTTCTCAATATATGCAATCAAACTATCATTCAACCATTGATCTCCAATTCGATTGCGCAGACGATTTTTGACAAAAGTCATCGCAGAAAATAATCTCTCGACTGTAGCAGTAGCCACGGGAAGAACTAAGGTTAATGTCACAAGCTTGTAAACTAATGGATACACTTCATGTTTATTCTTCGCAACCAACAACTGTGCAAGATCACTAATGCCTTGTAATCCTTCAAAATCTTCGGATGTGCGCATGTCAAGAATATATGTATCTAATTGATCATCTAGTTCTGAGATATCTGCTGCATCAAAATCTGTCGGATAATACTGACATAGTCGAATCACTTTGCTCTTGTCAAAAGCATCAAATGAGTTATTTAGAGACAAACACGCAACAGAAATGAGCAAGTCACTATTTACCTCAGAAAAACGATCATTCAGCTCCTGAAGTTGCATATCAATGATGGCATAAAACATCAACATCCCCAACTTCTCCCACATGAACATTATTTTTATCAATTTTGTCTCAAACATTCCTTTCGTCAATATTTTGTTCATCACAAAAAAGCATAGACTTACGTTTAAAGTATTTGTGCATAACTAATACAAAAAAGAAAAACAAATCAATCACAATAGAAGTCCATTAATCAAAATTAGCAATTGCCCTATCCTAAATCCCTAAAAGCCCTAATTAAAAATCTATAACTATCAATTTCCAATAAAATCCTAAATCCCTAAATTAATAATAAAAAAAAAAAAACCATAAATCCCTATCAATTTCCAAATAACCCTAAATCCCTAAATCAGACTCAATAAATTAACACAATTCATTTACCTCAACAAGAATTAAGAAACACAGTTACACAATTTTCTTATACACATAGCAGTTAACACAACAATTTTCTAAATTCTTGAGACTGAGAGAGGTGGAATGTCGGAACTTACCTTACTTCACTAGAGTGCCGGAGACCGAGAGAGGTCAGAGAGGAGTGACTAGTGAGGACGGGCGGTGTTTGGAAGTTGGAGGCACGGAGTGTGGAGCCTGTTGACCTATGGTTGATTTCATCTTCAATGTTTTGATTATAACAAAAAAGATTAATACTGTTTCTAACAATTGATTTTGAGTGATGATGGTTCAATGTTAAAATCTATTGAGTATTGCCAAAATCAACACAATATAAATCAAACTCGAAATGAATAGCAAAGTGAAAGTTAAGCATTCAAATCAAATCATTCGAGATGAGAGCTTAAAAGATCAAAATCGAGACTATTAAATCGGGTTCATGAAGAAGGTCAAGATCGAAGTTAAGCATTAAAGCCAAACATGGAAGAAACTTCGAAACAAGATCAAAGATTAGGCTTTTGAGATCATATGTAAAGGTGTTGACACACTAAAAATGCAGCCCAAGATTAAAGGCCCAACAAGCAAAGCCCAATACGGAAGTCCAACATGAAAGCCTAACGGAAGCCCAGAAACAAGGAAGCATTATCGCCCAAACCCGTAAGACGCCCAGAGACTGAGCGAATGAAGTGCTGTATCATCGCCCAGAGCGATAGCCTCAATATCGCCCAAACCTCCAAATCGCCCAGAGGCAGGCAAGCCTTAAGACCAAGTGTTACCTAATCCAGCAGTTACGAAGGCAATTGCCATGAAGATCCGACACGTTCCCACGATTCAGAGACAGACAGTTGCAAAA
>CAIGRF010089315.1:0-12278 GCA_903798235.1 Fraxinus ornus
ACACTTGGACAAATTGATGAGAACAACATTCTTCATAATTGGATTATACAGCCTCAGTGATTGCACGAAGTAAGATTATTTTATAAAAACTTTGTTCAAATCAAGAATTTCTTGTAAATTCTGTTGAAAAATTAAGTTATAGTGACAGTCATTTTCCTACTTCAAAACTTCAAAGAAGTTTTCTGATCAAATCAGGTTATATTGATCAGTTGAAGACAGATTTGAAAGAGTTAATTGATACGACAAATAGATATGAAAATGGTAACTATCTTTTTTTAATAATTATTGTTACTATTTTATTTTTATTTTTTTGAGTGGGGAGGGGCAGGGTCGGTACCAATCCTTGTACCCATCCTTGACATTGGTTGTGGAAGCAACAATCCTTAACCAACGGGGACAAAGTGAATTGATAACTATGTTGTATTCTGTATTTCATAATATTCCATGTTTTAAAACATTGCATGACTTTGTTTCGTGCAACTTTATTTCAAGTCAAATGACATATACAATGAACAATGGCAGATCGCTTGGATCATTCCTGCCTTTGGCAAGTCTTGTTCTTATCCCTCCTGTGCATCATCTGTGCTCTTTGGGCTCCATCTCAAAACTCAATGCGGTAAACACCTGACTCACCTATAGAATGCATGTCTTTAATTTCCAGTTTTGATTATACCAAGGCTAGCACCATCACTTGGGCATTTAATGCCATTCCTATATAGTTAACACTTAGATTGGACAAGTTAGGGAGGGAAAGTGTTGAGAATCTACTTATTCATGTACAGTGGAAAGTAAAGCAATTTTCAATTCCCAAACAAGGATCCGCTTTATGTTTAGATAGAAACTGTGATAAGAATTGTACCTTTGATGAATTCTGCAAACTCTTTTGTTGATTCTCGACTCGAATGATCACGATCTTCAATCCAATATTTATGTAATAGAGTTGGATAATTGGGAATCAAATAGTGCAAAAATTCTTACTTGGATTCATAATTATGTTGAGCAATCAATTGGTACACAGTCAGCAAAGTTTGAAACAGTAAAATTAGTTTGGGAACATTTTCAAAAGTTATACACTAAGTCTCATTTTGCAAAGTGGTATCGTTGGAGATTGATATACGGGCTTTACAATGAAGAATATGAGTATTCTCGAGTTTTATGCTGCTATAAATTCAATTTAGGATGAGTTGACTCTTACGGAATCAGCGAGACTAAAGGCATGTGAGAAAGAAATTACTTTTAGAGAGGATCATCGATTTGTTTAGTTTTTTATGGCACTTCACAATGATTTTGAGGGACTTAGAGACTCTATCTTGCATCGTACTCCACTCCCCTTAGTTGATTCGGTGGTTAGTGAACTTGTAGCTAGGGAAACACGTTTGAAATCTCTTGCAGGAGAAGTATCTCTTCTTCCATCTATCACCTAAGTATTGGCTGTACCCTCTCAACCGTCTACATAGAATCAAAATAAAGGTTATGTGAGAGTTGCTAGTGATGAGTGTAACTTTTGCAAATAAAATGAATATAGGAAGTCTCAATGTCCTAAACTATTGAAGAAGAAGTAGCCATTACTACAGCAGCGATCATATCGTTCCAATGCTAACATAGCTCCCACCATTCTACCTAGTGACTCGTTTGTACTTGAAACACCACCTTTCTCCAGTCCCATGTTGATTGATTTAGCAAAGCAGTTTTAGAAGTTCTTAGCCACACAACCATATGCTATGTCAGACTTTACTCATATATGTTTGTCATCTCAAAGTCATTCATGTATTTCTTCCTCATGGATCTTTGACTCGGGTGCTTCCAAACACATGTTGTTTAACTTCAAATTCTTTAATGACTTGTGTCTTTCTAACAAGTCTATGTCTGTTATGACTACTGATGGCACACCATTTGCCTTTAGTCGGTGTTGGTTCTTTTAATGTACATAATTTATCTCTTTCATATGTCAAATTGTGTTCCAGCTCTTATTTTGAATCTTATTTCTATTGGCCAATTGTGTGATTCTGGATATTTAGTTCAGTTTTCTTCTACTGCTTGTCATGTGTAGGACCCTCGATCTCAGAAGCTGATTGGGATAGACCGTAGACAATGAGAGTTATATGTTCTGGACAATCTGAGACTACTGCACGTTGCAGCCTCTGGTGTTGACTTGTCATCTTTCTATTTGAATTCATCTTTTTATAGTTTTTATTTATGGTATTCTCACCTGGGACATGTTTTCGCTAGTCGAATGAAATTTTTAGTTTCTAAGGGTCAATTGGGAGATTTGCAAACACATGACATTTCTGATTGTAGTGGTTGCAAATTAGCTAAATTTTCTGCTTTACCTTTTCCTCGAAGTGTTTCTCATTCTGTTGTACCATTTGATCTTGTCCACTCTGATGTATGGGGACCTACTCTTGTTGCTACAAAAGGAGTATCTAGATATTATGTATCTTTTATTTATGTTTATCGTTCTTTAAGAGCACTTATTAAAACTCAACATTATGCTATAATTAAGTATTTTAGATGTGTTGGGTAGAGAGTATGCTTCGGCTGATTTCTCTAAATTGCTTGCTCTTGATGGCACAATTCATCAAACCTCGTGTACTAATACTTCACAACAAATGATGTTGCTGAACGAAAGTATAGGCTCATTGTAGAAAATGCTCATTCTCTTCTCTTGTCTGTCAAAGTCCCCATTAAATTTTGGGAAGAAGTAGTTTTTACTGTTGATTCTTTAATTAATAAGATTCCATCTTCCCATACTTCAGGTTTATCAACCTTTGAAACATTATATGGGCATCCTTCTGATTACTTCTAATTAAGAGTCTTTGGATGTACTTACGCCCTGAAGTCGAACATAGTAAGTTGACATCTCGTTCTACCATCTGTGTTTTCTTGGGTTATGGACAGGGATAAAAGAGTTATCGCTGCTTTGATCCCATTAATAAAACTCTATATGTTTCTCGTCATGTCATGTTTCTTGATTACATTCCATTCTTTTCTATCTCTAATAATACTCATGACTTGACTAAAATTGATCTTATTCGTATTGATTCATTTTTTGATAATATTGACAGACCACCTTTCCATACCTCATGTATTGTTGATTCTTCATGTCTTATAGGTACACATGTACTGACTTATGATACCCCTCATCCTTCTATGGCCCCCAAGCACTGTCTGAGATCGTTGATCCAGCTCCTAATCATTCTCTTCCTCAATATCCTCAACATATTCATAAGTCTAATCAATTGCCCGATTTTGCTTATTCTTGTTATTATGAGTCTTTTTGTTGTTTTCTAACCTCCATTCACAAGCTAACTGAACCATCTTTCTATAAAAAAACTATAATGGATCTTCTTTAACAAAGGCTATATCTATTGAAATCTTTGCTCTACATAGGACAAACTCTTGATACTTGGTTGCATGCCTTCAGGTTAACATGCTATTGGTTCTCGTTGGGTTTATAAGATTAAAACTAAATCTAATGGTTCAGTTGAGCGTTACAAGGTTAGATTGGTTGCTAAAAGTTTTAATCAACAATATGGTCCACATTATGAGGAGACTTGCTCATTTTTCCAAGATGACCAATGTTCGTAGTTCGTCAGTAGAGTCTCACCCAATTGGATGTCAAAAATGCCTTTTTAAATGGAAATCTTCAAGAGGAGATTTATATGGTTCCTCCTCTGGTCTTTCTCACTCTCCTGGATATGTTTGGAAGCTCAAGAAGACAATTTATAGCCTTAAAAAAGCACTTCATGCCTAGTTTGAGAAATTCTCCACTTTGTTATTTCTTTTGGTTTTACATTCAATCATCATGACTCTGCCATATCCTTTAGATGCACTTTAGCTAGTCACATTCTATTTTTGTTGTACGTTGATGATATGATTTTTTCTGGTGATGATGTTGATTAGATTGTAGATTTGTAATCAGAATTGGCTCGTCATTTTGAAATGAAGGATTTAGGTGCATTATCTTATTTTTCTTAGGGATCGAAGTTACTTCCTCTCCTAGAGGCTATTTTCTCTCTCAGTCTAAATATACTATGGATGTTAATGAGTGTGCTCTGCTTACTGATACTAAAACTGCTGATACTCTTTTTTAGTCCAATGCTCGATATTCACTCTCTGATGGTGTACCCTTGATTGATCCCACTATGTATCGCACCATTGTTGGATGTCTAGTTTATCTTACCATCACACGTCCCGATATTGCTTATGTTGTTCACATTGTCAGTTTGTTTTGGCTCCTACTACAGTTCATTGGTCAGCTATTATTCATAATTGCGCTATCTTCATGGTATTTGCTTTCATAGTCTTTTATTTTCATCGACCTCATCTTTAGTGCTTCGTGCCTACTCTGTTGCTGATTGGGTCAATAACCCCACCGATCGCAAGTCCACCACTGGTTTTTGTATCTTTTTGGGTAATTCTCTTATTTCTTGGAAAAGTATAAAACATAGTGTTGTTTCTCGTTCCTCTATTAAGGCAGAGTGTCGTGCTATGGCATCCACTACTACTGAGATTGTATGGTTGCATTGGTTACTTGCAGACATGGGTGTTTCTTCTTCATCTCCAACCCCTATGTATTGTGATAATAAAAGTGCTATTCTTATTTCTTACAACTCTGTGTTCTATGAGCGTACAAAGCATATTGAGATTGATTATCATCTGATTGGCCTTCATCTACAGACTGGCATTTCTCTACCTTTTGTTTCTTCATCGTTACAGCATGTTGACTTCTTCACAAAGTCTCATCTAGTTCATCATTTTAGCTTCGTACTTGACAAGCTCTTGCTACTTTTTACTGTAGCATCATGAGTTTGAGAGGGGATATTAGCCTTACATAATATCGTTTTATATAATATTATTACATAATATTTAGATTCCTTATTTATAAGTTTCCTTTTTGTTTACTTTTTCTTGTAATATATAAACTTGTGTAATTGAAAACCTAGTTTTTTTTTTACGGCTCAAAATATTATTGATTTTTCCTCTCTCTTTCTTCTTCTTCTCTTCTCTTTTCTTTTCTTTGAATTGATTAACTATATTGGTTGAAGGTAGCTCATGTTGTTGATAGGATATACACATCCTGAAGTTGCATTTGTAAAACATCACACAAAAAAAAATGAGTATTCAGAACAAATGTTAGCATTTCATGGGCAGGAAAAAAACTTTTGGGTCATTGGATGATTTTCAATTAAAGTTTCTCGAGAAGTTTCTTACTAGGGGCAGCTTGAGACACTGGTAGTGTCTAAAAAATCACATCTCCCTAGAATTTGGCCCTTTCGCTGGAAATAGCCGTTGATAGCATAATGGTACTGATTCTTAACAGTATTGGGTTAAAATATGGGCCATTTCGGAGGATTGAGGTGCAATCTGTTGCAGATCCACAAGCATAATCTATGTTCTTCTGAAGTAGGGTGTCACTAACTACACCTTTACATATGCAATAAGCGCAACATCTATGCACAGGAATATAAAGACAAAAAACCAAATCAACAAAAGGAGAAAAATTTCACAAAACCAACAAAACGTCGGAGGAAATACCTAAATGATCGATGATGGCCAAGAGTAGTAAACACAGTACAAAAAAACCATGATAATTTGAAGAGCTTGAAGGAACTCAAAAGAGAGAGAGAAGATGAAACTAAGAAAAACAAAAAAGAGTACTTTTTTATAGATTTGAAGAGAGGAAGAAAGGTGAGTAGGTTGGGTTATGGGAAACTCAAAAAACCGAGCAAGCCTCAAGCTTTTGTTGTACTACAATGTACATGTCTCTGCTTGTCATATAGAAATGATCTAATGCCCACGTTTCCCATGTTATAACTCATGCCAACTATGGACATTAGACCAAAACTAGTGTGGCATGTACCTGACTATGCCATCATTTGATTATGACATATTAGGAAGTAATTTTGTGAAAAGATATTAGAATTTTTTTTTTTGTTAAAATGTATGAAGCAGTTATCTATTTACGTACAAAATTATTTTATTAGGAGAATGTATGATTGTAAGTAAGTTCGAGAAAAGTGATTTTGACAAAAAAAAAAAAAAACAAAATCAAATATGACTTTGTTGTGTATGTGTTGTGGGCTTTTAAATGGTGATCAACTTTTGCATGATTCAAAACAAACTCATTTGAGGTGTGTAGTAGGGGTCGTTAAACAAGTAAGCTTTGAGGTGTGTACCTTTGGCTCATGGTTATGAACATAAAATTCACTTTTTTATTCAAATATCTCGTAAATAGTACTTGTGACTATTTACGGCCAGTACTCTTTTCAATATATTTACGCACTTCCCAAACATACTCTAAATGAAATTTCACTTTTTTGCCAATAAAAATTGTCTTGAGAAATTGTGGTGAAATAACAAGGTTCGACCCAAACTACACCTAGAAGGGGGTCAATAGGTATAAATACAAAATTAAAAATTGTAATTAATAGCAACACGTTACTAATTAATTATCTCTAGATGATTAAGCATACATTCCAATAACCCTATGTTTGAATGCCACAGAATATGGAAACAATAAATAACACGTAGAATGTCTACGAAGAAACCCCAACTAGGTAAAAAATTCGGGCTCTTTGTCAGTTAAAATCCACTATAAACGATCGAACTTACAGTTCGTTAGACAAGACAAAGACACGAACTTTCTGACCTCATGACTAAAGTTAATAAAGTCTTCCTGTATTGCGTACCTCGTAACAACTCCCGACTGAGATTCTGATAGCCTTTTTGGATTGCGTGCCCCTGCACCAACTCCTGACATCAATCGACAACCTTTCTGGATTGCACGCTCTTGCTTCGATTCCTTAACTGCAATGTCATAGCTCTCCTGGATTCTCTAATCCCTAGCTTTGTGCATTCGTCTATCTCCTGTGGATTCTTGAAGAACTCCGTGTTCCTCAGTAAGCTTGGTATTTGAATTAACTGGAACTATTGTTTTCTTGCCCAGTATAATCAAATCAATGAAGGTTGAAGTCAATTCTTGAAGAACTCCGTGTTCCTCAGTAAACTTGGTATTTGAATTAACTGGAACTGATGTTTTCTTTGTAAAGTATAATCAAATTAATGAAAATTGAAGTTTCTCAATAAATTAGAAGATTAAAAGATGAAGCTCTCAAGTTCTCTCTATGTTTCAACCTTAGAAAAACGTTTTGTGGCGTTCTGGTATTTATATCATAGGGTTAGGGTTGAATGGGCTGAATAGAAAGCCTTAAATCGTTATTAAAAAAATTCCCGGCTAACCCTACCGCTCGAGCGAAAGCTCAGCAATAGTCGAGCAATAGTGTGTCGCTCAAGCGAGGACCTTGCGATAGGAGGGCGACACAGTTTCTGTTTCTGACGCTCGAGCCAAGTTTTGACGATAATCTAGCGAAATTCCTTCGTCGTTTTTCCTTCTTTTCCATTGTTGAACTCTAGACCTAATATAACACAAATCTAACTATTTGCAACTAACTCCTTGACTTTTACAACATATTAATTTTAATCCATTTTGTTCACAAACTTGCCAATTACATCAAATACCTAACAATCTCCCCTATTGGCAATCTGTCCCTTTTAGACCCTATTGCATCACAAGCATTTTGTTGCAAGAAATAAATGTTTGTCGCCATAAGTTTCCCATCAAAAATATTTTGGTTTCCCTCATATTTTTGGCGACATTCTTTATTATTTGTCGCAACGTCTCAAATTTCACCAAAACTTTTTATGTCGCCAAACGTTTTTTGGTACTTATTTTTCTCATCACAAACTCCGTGACAAACTAAAAAAATGTGTCACGTTACATCACTTATTGCAACAACTTTTTGTATGTCGTGAAAAATCTCATCGCGAAATCACAATTACATTTTCTAGCAACAAATATTTTTTATCGCGAAAAGTAGACCCTATTACATCATATTACATCACTTATCCCTCATATTTTTGGCTACATTATTTATTATTTGTCGCAACTTCTCACATTTCACAACAATTGTTTATGTCGCCAAATGTTTTTTGGTACTTATTTTTCTCATCACAAATTTCACGACAAACTAAAAAAATGTGTCGCGTTAAGTCACTTATTGCAACAACTTTCTGTATGTTGCGAAAAATCTTGTCGAGAAATCACAATTATAATTTTTAGCAACAAATATTTTTTATCGCGAAAAGTAGACCCTATTACATCATATTACATCACTTATCCCTCATATTTTTGGCTACATTCTTTATTATTTGTCGCAACTTCTCACATTTCACGACAATTTTTTATGTCGCCAAACGTTTTTTGGTACTTATTTTTCTCATCACAAACTTCGCGACAAACTAAAAAAATGTGTCGCGTTAAGTCACTTATTGCAACAACTTTTTGTATGTTGCGAAAAATCTTATCGCGAAATCACAATTACATTTTTTAGCAACAAATATTTTTTATCGCGAAAAGTAGACCCTATTACATCATATTACATCACTTATCCCTCATATTTTTGGCTACATTATTTATTATTTGTCGCAACTTCTCACATTTCACGACAATTTTTTATGTCGCCAAACGTTTTTTGGTACTTATTTTTCTCATCACAAACTTCGCGACAAACTAAAAAAATGTGTCGCGTTAAGTCACTTATTGCAACAACTTTTTGTATGTTGCGAAAAATCTTATCGCGAAATCACAATTACATTTTTTAGCAACAAATATTTTTTATCGCGAAAAGTAGACCCTATTACATCATATTACATCACTTATCCCTCATATTTTTGGCTACATTCTTTATTATTTGTCGCAACTTCTCACATTTCACGACAATTTTTTATGTCGCCAAACGTTTTTTGGTACTTATTTTTCTCATCACAAACTTCGCGACAAACTAAAAAAATGTGTCGCGTTAAGTCACTTATTGCAACAACTTTTTGTATGTTGCGAAAAATCTTATCGCGAAATCACAATTACATTTTTTAGCAACAAATATTTTTTATCGCGAAAAGTAGACCCTATTACATCATATTACATCACTTATCCCTCATATTTTTGGCTACATTCTTTATTATTTGTCGCAACTTCTCACATTTCACGACAATTTTTTATGTCGCCAAACGTTTTTTGGTACTTATTTTTCTCATCACAAACTTCGCGACAAACTAAAAAAATGTGTCGCGTTAAGTCACTTATTGCAACAACTTTTTGTATGTTGCGAAAAATCTTATCGCGAAATCACAATTATAATTTTTAGCCACAAATATTTTTTATCGCGAAAAGTAGACCCTATTACATCATATTACATCACTTATCCCTCATATTTTTGGCTACATTCTTTATTATTTGTCGCAACTTCTCACATTTCACGACAATTTTTTATGTCGCCAAACGTTTTTTGGTACTTATTTTTCTCATCACAAACTTCGCGACAAACTAAAAAAATGTGTCGCGTTAAGTCACTTATTGCAACAACTTTTTGTATGTTGCGAAAAATCTTATCGCGAAATCACAATTACATTTTTTAGCAACAAATATTTTTTATCGCGAAAAGTAGACCCTATTACATCATATTACATCACTTATCCCTCATATTTTTGGCTACATTCTTTATTATTTGTCGCAACTTCTCACATTTCACGACAATTTTTTATGTCGCCAAACGTTTTTTGGTACTTATTTTTCTCATCACTAATTTCGCGACAAACTAAAAAAATGTGTCGCATTAAGTCACTTATTGCAACAACTTTTTGTATGTTGCGAAAAATCTTGTCGAGAAATCATAATTATAATTTTTAGCTACAAATATTTTTTATCGCGAAAAGTAGACCCTATTACATCATATTACATCACTTATCCCTCATATTTTTGGCTACATTATTTATTATTTGTCGCAACTTCTCACATTTCACCACAACTTTTTATGTCACCAAACGTTTTCTGGTACTTATTTTTCTCATCACAAACTCCGCAACAAACTCAAAAAATGTGTCACGTTAAATCACTTATTGCAACAACTTTTTGTATGTTGTGAAAAATCTTATCGCGAAATCACAATTACATTTTTTAGCAACAAATATTTTTTATCGCGAAAAGTAGACCCTATTACATCATATTACATCACTTATCCCTCATATTTTTGGCTACATTCTTTATTATTTGTCGCAACTTCTCACATTTCACGACAATTATTTATGTCGCCAAACGTTTTTTGGTACTTATTTTTCTCATCACAAACTTCGCGACAAACTAAAAAAATGTGTCGCGTTAAGTCACTTATTGCAACAACTTTCTGGATATCGTGAAAAATCTTATCGTAAAATCACAATTACATTTTTTAGCCACAAATATTTTTTATCGCGAAAAGTAGACCCTATTACATCATATTACATCACTTATCCCTCATATTTTTGGCTACATTATTTATTATTTGTCGCAACTTCTCACATTTCACCACAACTTTTTATGTCACCAAACGTTTTCTGGTACTTATTTTTCTCATCACAAACTCCGCAACAAACTCAAAAAATGTGTCGCGTTAAATCACTTATTGCAACAACTTTTTGTATGTCGTGAAAAATCTTATCGCGAAATCACAATTACTTTTTTTAGCAACAAATATTTTTTATCGCGAAAAGTAGACCCTATTACATCATATTACATCACTTATCCCTCATATTTTTGGCTACATTCTTTATTATTTGTCGCAACTTCTCACATTTCACGACAATTTTTTATGTCGCCAAACGTTTTTTGGTACTTATTTTTCTCATCACAAACTTCGTGACAAACTAAAAAAATGTGTCGCGTTAAGTCACTTATTGCAACAACTTTTTGTATGTTGTGAAAAATCTTATCGCGAAATCACAATTACATTTTTTAGCCACAAATATTTTTTATCGCGAAAAGTAGACCCTATTACATCATATTACATCACTTATCCCTCATATTTTTGGCTACATTATTTATTATTTGTCGCAACTTCTCACATTTCACGACAATTTTTTATGTCGCCAAACGTTTTTTGGTACTTATTTTTCTCATCACAAACTTCATGACAAACTAAAAAAATGTGCCGCGTTAAGTCACTTATTGCAACAACTTTTTGTACGTTGCGAAAAATCTTATTGCGAAATCACAATTTGAATTTTTAGCAACAAATATTTTTTATCGCGAAAAGTAGACCCTATTGCATCACAAACATTTTATTGCAAGAAATAAAGGTTTGTCGCACTAAGTTTGCCACCAAAAATATTTTGACGCCTTGCTTCCCTCATATTTCTGGCGACATTCTTTATTATTTATCGCAAATTCTCACATTTCACGATAACTTTTTATGTCACCTTATATATTTTTTGGTACTTTTTTTTTTATCACAATCTTCGCGACACATTATAAAAATGTATCGCGTTAAGTCACTTATTGCGACAACTTTTTGTATGTCACGAAAATCTTATCGCGAAATCACGATTAGAATTTTTAGCAACAAATATTTATTATCTCGAAAACTAGTCCATACTGCATCACCAGCATTTTGTTGCGAGAAATAAATGTTTGTCGCCATAAGTTTCCAACCAAAAATATTTTGGATTCCCTCATATTTTTGGGGACATTTTTTATTATTTGACGCAACTTCTCATATTTCACCGCAACTTTTTATGACGCCAAACGTTTTCTGGTACTAATTTTTCTTATCACAAACTCCGCAACAAACTCAAAAAATGTGTCGCGTTAATTATTGCAACAACTTTTTGTATGTCGTGAAAAATCTTATCGAAAAATCACAATTACATTTTTTTGCAACAAATATTTTTCATCGCTAAAAGTAGACCCTATTACATCATATTACATCACTTATCCCTCATATTTTTGGCGACATTCTTTATTATTTGTCGCAACTTCTCACATTTCACGACAATTATTTATGTCGCCAAACGTTTTTTGGTACTTGTTTTTCTCACACAAACTTCGTGATAAACTAAAAAAATGTGTCGCGTTAAGTCACTTCTTGCAACAACTTTTTGTATGTTGCGAAAAATCTTATCGCGAAATCACAATTACAATTGTTAGCATCAAAATATTTTTTATCGCGAAAAGTTGACCTTATTGCAGCACAAGCATTTTCTTGCAAGAAGTAAATGTTTGTCGCCATAAGTTTCCCACCAAAAATATTTTGGCTTTGGCGACATTCTTTATTATTTGTCGCAACTTCTCACATTTCACGACAATTATTGCGAAATCACAATTTGAATTTTTAGCTACAAATATTTTTTATCTCAAAAAGTAGACCCTATTGCATCACAAACATTTTATTGCAAGAAATAAAGGT
>CAIGRF010089334.1:0-31332 GCA_903798235.1 Fraxinus ornus
ACACCGCGGGAGGCGAAGAAAAACAGGAATAGTCTGAATTGGGTGCACATTCGCTTCCATAACACTCCATCTTTCAGAATTCTGATCAAAATTCCCCTTTTCTATATATTTGAATTCCGATTAAATTTGATTTGTACATTATAGGAGTATAATTGAATACACTAAAAGGGGAATTGATCGAAGATGTGGGTGTTTTACTTGATCTCCCTGCCGCTAACCCTAGGCATGGTGATCTTGACTCTAAAATACTTTGCCGGTCCAGAAGTTCCGCGTTACGTGTTTGTTACGGTGGGCTACACTTGGTTCTGCTCCATTTCAATCATCAGCCTTGTCCCTGCCGACATTTGGACGGTAAATTCTAATTTTGCAGCTAAATTTTTGAGTCGTGTGAAGTTATTTTGGATTTCAGTTTATGTCACTTGAAATGATTTGATTAGCTCTTAGGAGCTTAATTTACCTCGTTGAATTTTGATTTGGTTGAGTTTTAATTAATCCAGTTTGGTAGATTTTGTTTGTGTACTGGTATCTTTTGGAGTGTTAGTATATCATCTGTTCTGACTGAAGTTGATGGAATCCTGAGGGAACAGGTTATTGTTTTATTTGATAATGGACTGCCATTGTGCACTTAAAAAGGGTTTTAGGTTTGCATTATTTGGTAGGTATGAAGCTCTAGAACAGGAATTGGAGAAGACCTCAAAAAGAATGTGAATTGGCGAGCTGAGGACAAATTCTATTCAAGGAATCACAATAAACACTAAGGAGACTTATTCAGGCAAAACTTTGCTTTTCTCTTCTTGCTTTTAGGTTGACTATTTGCCAGTTTGGCACGTTCAAAGGCCAAACCAGTCAGGTCGACAAGAGGTTTAATCACTGGAGGTTTTGATTATTTGAAACAACTTTATGAATTTAAGGAAGAAAGCAAGCTAGTCTATCTAGTAAGTGCAGGCCCATGGAGTCTCTTATATTTCTGCTACTAAAGTACGAAATACAAGCTAGTAAAACATGCTCCCACTCATGTATATTCACAATTTGGATTGTCTTGTTTTGTATTTTGAAATAAAAGGATTACACGAGCTTAATACACTAACAGAATTGCAAGACCTGCACCTGAGTATGTCTAAGAATGTGTGTACTTTTGTGATGTACATGCAAAAGTTTCACTGGAAGGTAGAGGTGATAAAGCCAAATTACAGGAATATTATGGAGATAAATTATATGAATATTTGTGTGCATGGGAAGTGAATTTGAGAACTAGAACTATAGCGTATTGTAAGTTTGACATGTCCAGTCTCTGCTGTATATTCATGTCATTTGGACTCAACTAGCGGTGTGGTATACATTCATAGTCCGACACCAGTGTTGTCATTTTCCAAGAGGTGTGGCCAACTAAAGCGCACTGAAAAGTGCTCTGAAAGGCATCAGCTACCTTTTTGCTGACAATGAAGCTAGCTGGCGGCACTCAATTAATATCACTGACATGTCACTAAGCTCCTCAAACTTAGACGGAACTTGTATTTTTTTTTTCTTTTCGATCTTGTCTGTCACAGTCATAGCCCCAGTTCTTTGGGAGATCATGACCATGGAATGTCCTCTCTGATATATCCTAAGTAATCCAGTTTCATGTTGGGATTAATTATGTCTAACATGTATATTTAATGACGATTTATATACTTTTTACAGGAGAGTCATTTAATCAGATTTAGAGTTCATTTTGATGGCGATGAAATGGTTTTCTTTTGGGTTATTGTATGCCCCGTTTTTTAGAAGTTACATTAAATGTATATAGGCACTATTTCTATATTTGGGGTACTACACTATCGACTATTGAGTACCAGTATGTGTTTGGAAGTGACTGCTGGATGCCCGATCCTTTCACCATGGTTGTAACTTTCTTATTATTGTATTATTTTATTGATAATTTCCTTTAGAGCCTGTTTGGTAACAATTAAAATTCAATTAAAATTGAAAATATGGCCGTTATTGGGTCTCACTCGTCTAATAAAAGTCAACAATAACGGCTAGTTTTTCAATTTTAATTCGATTTTAATCTCTATCAAATAGGCTCTTAATATTCTTCCGAATCTCCTTTTTCTGAATCTCCTTATGATTGGTTGTATCATTTTGCCAATATAATTTGATGAATTTCGGTAAATCTTAAGGATTTTCTTACTTGTGCAGACAATAATTGGTCAATTTAATGGAGGCATCTCTTTCTTTTGGAGTTGGTCATACTGGAGTACATTTTTGCTTACATGGTATGCCTTTTCTAAAATTTTGGATTTTTAACTACTTATTTCCCTTTTCACTACATAGGCTAGTTGCATATGTTAGATTTCACTTTAATACACTACACATTTTTTTTTTTATTGTTATTATTATTATTTTTTATGTTCCCCTTCAAAATTGATATGTTCTGCCTTTTATTCTCTAGAATTCTGTTGAATGTTTTGTGGATGCTACTTCCTAGTGTCCTACGATCTTTAAGATAAAATATTGACATGTGTATAAATACGTTATGTCCTTTATAAATAATTTATACAATGGTTTTGAATTAGAGAAAGACGTGAAGATCCTTTTTTCAACAGTAATGTCTGTCCGGGTGTTTTCATTTGCTTTATTTAGGTATTTATTTAGCATTTGTGGGAGATATTATTTGAAGTGAAAAATGAATTTTTTTTATTGTTTTTTTTTTAGAATGTGTCCAGGAAAAGTTATAGATCTACTTGCAAAATTATTTTATTGGAAAAATGTGGTTGGAAATAAGTTTGAGGAAAAATGGTTTTCAAACAAGTTGTGCCTAACAAATGCTTAATAACTTCATGTAATGAATATTGACGGGGATACTTACATATCCTGGATTTCATACCACTATAACTATTTTTTACTTTTACTTCCTGAGGAAAATTATGGAGTGCCATAACATTCAAGAAGTTCTATTTTAATTTTTTCTGAAGATAGCTCATGCACAAATGTTTTATGGAGATATGCGTATCTTGAGAATATGATTTTGTATTTGTCCGTTTGAGCAGGCTTGTTGTGCCCTTGATACAAGGTTATGAAGATGCTGGAGATTTTACAGTGAAGGAAAGACTAAAGACTAGCATACATGTCAATTTAGTCTTCTATTTAATTGTGGGTTCCATTGGTCTTTTCGGACTTATTCTCCTCATTATTATGAACAAAATTGGGTTAGTTTTTTTCTCTTATACTACTTTCACTTCATTGTGTTTATTTTCTGGCAAATCTGGGGAAAGTGAAACCTGTTGCATAGAATGCCGTAAATAAGTTTTATGGATGTACATTATTGGTCTGGTAATTTTCTATACTGGTCAAATATCATTCTTTAATATTGCCAGTTGATGGATCGCAATCCTCTTACTATAACATGCATAGTTACATTGGTTCTCTTCTTCAATTCTAATGTCATTTCCTTCTATTGTTTATACCTTCACTTCAGGATTAGAGATATACTGGCTTTGGCAATGGCTGGCTCAAATACATTTGGGCTAGTGACTGGTGCATTTCTTCTTGGTTTTGGTTTAAGCGAAATTCCAAAGAGCATTTGGAGAAATGCTGACTGGACTACTCGTCAGAAGGTTCTGTCGCACAAAATTGCCAAAATGGCTGTGAAACTTGATGATGCTCACCGAGAACTATCAAACACCATAGTGGTAAGTGCTTCTGATAATAATATTCTTATGAACTGGTCTATCAAAAATTATAACGTGAAAACTCTGTAGCAGGAGCATTTGTTTTCCTTGTTATCTGGACTTCTATCTGTACTCCATTTACTAGGGATTGTATTCTATTTATTCCAGTTACCGAGTTCTCAAATCATTGCTGCGATTCTTATTATGCCCCCATTTGGTAGGGATTAAAATTTAGATTTTAATCTAAGTCAAAATCAACAATTAATTTAACAACATATTTTATTAGACCCACAACTTTTTAACAACACATTTCATCAACTTTTATCAAAATCTACTAAAAATCTGATTTTAATCCCCACCAAACAGGGGCTAGATAAACACAATTATCACGGATTCATTCACTTTGGAGCATAGATTTTCTCTGGTACATGTTGGATTAAAAAGAAATTGTATGGTTGCATTTTACTTTCAGCCCTGTATATGGAACCATGCAGTGATTCATTTGCTCCCTTCACCCTACATTATATATCAAAGAAAAATGGTTTTTGGTTGAAAGTGTAATTCCATGCAATTTGCTTATTTTTAAACATTAAACAATGAAATAATATAACAGCTGGATAATTAGACTTATTCAAGCCTCTGAAGCTGGGTTGTGGAATCCCCATTCTTTCCATTATGCAAGCAAGCCCAGTTTGGACACATTTTAAGCTTGTGATTTGTGAAAGACAGGAACCTTAAGCTTGCATCAATTGTCAAAGTAGCACCTATGCTGTCGTAGCTCTATTATGTTAGTTCGACAAATGCTTGTTCAAGATCAGCTAGAAAGATAAACTTATCAAGTTTCAACCTTTCTTGAATCTCACACCTTAGCTCAAATGATTACATCTCTAGGATTTGATCATCTATCCTGTAGTTTGATCTCTTTGTTTTGGAATATTAAATTAATAATGTACTCAAGTATTGCTTCGAGAAAAGACTGGTTCACCAAAAATGGAGAATTGTGAACATAATATGGGATGAATGGACAATAAATAAGTAGTCAAACCATTCGGGGAATAATGGAAGATGTAGAGGCAGAATTGATAATACTGGGGCTTCTTGCTTGACTTTGAGGTGGGATATGCTAGAAGCTAATACGAAGAATAATTGTCACCTCTAGCTGATTTAGTCAAATGCCGAGAGTAAATAAGCATGAATGAGAGAACGACAGCGTAAATATATGTGAAGTGAGGTTTTTTGTAGGCTGTGTGTAATTATGTGCTTTGCAATCCCTTGTTTGTCAGTGTTAGCTCGTATAGTTATGGAGAAGCTTGTTTACGCTTCTTCGAGATACTTCTACTAAGCTTGGTTAGGTGGAAAAGTTACTGCAAACTAATTATATAGTATCTTCCATATTTTTTAAATTTTTTTTTTTTTTTATGTTTTTTGTATATTCTACTTACAAGGAGATAGAGTGCTGGCTGTTCTCTAATGTTGCTCTCTCTCTCTCTCTCTCTCTCTCTCTCTCTCTCTCTCTCTCTAACCGAAGAAAATAAAAATATAAAGCAAGAGAGCAAGGAGGATGGACCAGGAAGTGAGATGAAAAGAATTGAGGATGGAGGCAATGACTAATTAAAGTTCATCAATGTAAAAAATCGAAGTCAAATGGGTTGTAGAAAAGAAAAGCAAAAGGGTGGTTCGCAGATGTCATTTTTGTGAATCTTACTATCAGATTTTAAGCTTTAGTTTAGAGAAATGATCTTATCTGTTCTATCTCCACCAGCTATGTATCACCATTTTATGTTTCTTATCAGCCTGGTCCTTTAGTTAGTCTTGTAAGTTGTAAGGGACATGATAAAAAAGTTAATAAACGATATGATATCAGCTTCAGTAATGAACAAAAGTAAAATAAAATGCAAGAAAGTGAGCCAATAATAAAATTTTAGCATAGAAGACTGCTTCGTGGTACTACTGTATATCAATTTACACCATTTATCTTGGAATATGGATATATACTTGGGAGTGATACAGCTGATTTTCTCTGCTTTCTACCCTTGAAGAGGCAAACATGCATATTTTCAGAATTCTGTGGATAGAATGTTAAACAACAAATAATTACTGCCCATGCATCAGTATTTTTCAGTTTTTATGTTTTGGCTGATTGACTATATTTGTAATTTTTTTTTTCTTTCCTTCTAATTTTTGGTATCTTCTTCAGATTGCTCAGGCAACATCAAAACAGATGTCCAAGCGCGATCCATTGAGACCTCTTATGGATGTCATTGACAATATGTTAGTGCAAATGGTACTGCTGATTCTTAAACATTATCATGTATTGAAATCTCTACTTATGGTTATTATTTATTCAATTCAACTTTTATTTTCCAATTTCCTAGTTCAAAGAAGATCCTTCCTTTAAGCCACAAGGGGGTCAATTGGGAGAAAATGATATGGATTACGATTCAGATGAGAAATCAATGGCAACTCTCAGACGTCATCTTCGGCAAGCTCGTGAGGAGTATTATCGATGCAAAAGGTATAGTTATTCTGTTTAGTATTTGTATTCTCCTGGATGATTCTGTTCTGCTTTCTCAGAATCTCAATCCATTCCTTGTATGTATCTATATCTATTTCTCAGAATCTCAAAAGTCAAATCTATTTCTTGTAAGTATTTCTGCTTGTCATTTTTTTTTTCTCCTTATTGTGTTATTTTCATTAGTTGCCAAGGTTGTTGCTAAGTGTTATGTTTATCTTCCCAATTTTTCATAGTCATACTTTTACCTGTATTTCTACATGTAAGATCACTGACTGCTACACAGTTTTTTTATGATTTGGTGGATGACACCAGAGACATTACCTTATTTATTTCCTACCTGTTTTCAACCTTGTGGAACTTTGATCCTTTGTAACACTCACATGGTAGGAAACTTGGTCAAAATGTCGTTATTACTTGCATCAGTTTTCATTTCATGGTAATTGTCAACATAGGCACCAATTTGTCATCTATCATAGATTTTATGTAGAAAAAATATTGTTGAACCATTTGATCTAAAAGTTTAAGTTGTTAGAGTCGGCCACATGTATATCATTTTAAACATTTTTTAAACAAATACTATATAGCACTCTGTAACTGTCAGGCGCTGATGGTCATCTTACTAAAATATTTTGGACTCTTTTCTGTTATTTTTTCGCAGTGAGTACTTGACTTGTGTTACACAGGCACTTGAATTGGAAGATACTATTAAGAATTATGAACGACGCAATTCAACTGGATGGTTTGCACCTTCTTTATTTCCTTATTGAAGTTTGTTTCTTTTGTTTGGATGTTACCATAAATTCTATTTCTTAAATTTTGCATTTGAACAATCTATATTCATTATATACATGACAATTTCTCTTGTAGATGTCTAACCGGGACATGAGGCCATGCAATTCGAGCTAAATTTAGTATCACGTTCATCCTCTGATACATATTCTTAACCCAAATTTTTGGAGGTCAAAAAGTATTACAAAATGTCACCAAATTAGAGTCTTGATCATAATAATGTGACAGCATTCTAAATCCATTACTGATCTTATCTGAGTGATGGTGATCAAAGTTTGCATGACTGCCATTTACACGAAGTACAAAATGCTCCCATCTTAGTTTTTTAGCCTAGGGTAAATTCCATTCACGGTAATTATACTTTACTTTAGTGTGAATCAGGCAAGTATAGTACTTTGTTTTATTCAATAGGGTTCCTACACTTTAATATGATTTAAATCGGATAACTTTGTCCAATTTTGGCAAAAAAGATGACCCGACAATCAATAAATGATTGTCGTCATTTATTTCATAGTTCTACTTACTCTTTGTTCGCAACTAACGGTTATGTGTGATTACATCATTTATTGAGTGCCACGTCATCGATTTCCATAAGTAGCATTTGACGAAGTTGACTTAATTGAAATTAAATTAAACTTTACCTAATTTAAGTCAAATTAAAGTATAGTTATCTGATTTTAAATAGATTTTGAATAATGACAGTGTAGTACCCAATTGAAATACAGTTTGATTGAAACTAGAGGAAAGTATAGTTACCGAAAACAAAATTTGCCCGTTTAGCATGTATCATTATGTTAACCATATCATGTGAAAGCACAAGTTTTTAGAGACAGACATATGTATTGCCTAACACATTAATTATTGCTTAATAAATGGATGGCGATGAGACTTGATCCCTGGTCTTTTGTGACCATGTGAACCATCCCATCTAAAAAGCTTAAGTTGTTAAAAATGAGTCAATACATATTCATTTTAAATTGTTCAACACACTAACATTTTACACTTAGCTTATGTTTAACTAATGTTTGGCCAAAAGTCATCTTTGAAGGCACGAATCAGTCCTTACTCATGGTAGAGTGTAAAGCAGGTTTGGGTATAGCAGAACTTGAACCCGTGACCATTAGATTAAAATCCCAATTCTCTACCATGCTATACACCCAAAAATAAATTGTTTTTATACGGTGAAATCATTTTTTAACCACATATTTCATGAGACCAACAAGTATTAATTACGTATCCTCTATTCATTTCTATCCATTTATAAATACTTCCCAAACAAGCTATTAGTGTAGTTTTTGCTGATTTTTATTTCAAGTAAAATAGAAAATAACATTGATTATTTTGTGCTCTCTGTGCCTCTTTTAGGTACTGGTTTTAATGGAAACGGACCTAGCTCTCATGATAATCTTTTGTTTCATGGGTTTAGCCATATACTTACTTTTCCCTTTCTATAAATTTGGAAGGAGAAAATATGGAGTTTCTGGGGCCAATTGTGTCCTCCTTGAATACACCTTGAGTAAAACTTCAAGATCCTTCTCCTCTGACCCATGCAAATGGGATTCAATTATGAGTTTTTTTTAGTTAGAGGGCGGTACCTTTGAGATTTTATTAATAATATGTCATCACTTGTGATAGAGAAATACCGTGGTTACATGAGGAAATAATGAAAGCAGTAAATGAGGAAGTAGTACTTCCCTTAAAATGAAAATAAATTACAGTGGAAAAAAATAATAAAAAATAAAAAATCATATTCTAATGCTGGGCAGTCCACGTCTATCAATTTATACAAATGCCCTTACATGTCGTGGTAAGTCAACTAAATTTATTTGATATTGTCGATGATTCCAATTTTCTGCAGCAAGAGCATCTGCAACCTGATTACTTTCTCTGTAGATTTGGGAACTGTGTCTCTGTCGAACAATATGATGTCTATGACCTATTTAAGTATGCCCTGAATAGCCAATGTTCCACCTCCTCTATTGATGCAGTGAGTAGCCTCTACAGAATCCGACTCAATCCAAATGTTTGAAAAACCGAATCCTCTAGTACGAAGCGGAGAAAGCTTAATACATTGACTTGCGAGATCTCTGATGATACTTCCCCCGCTCACAAAACCATCCTTGACGCATCCATTAGTATTGATCTTGACGGGTCTGATTGATGGAGTGCACCACCAAACCAGAACGGCGAGAAATGAGGAAGGGGGGTTCAAAGCAATACCAAAGATGGGTGCAAATATCAAATCGCCTCGCCAATGCACAGCTCGAAACAGTCTTCCCTTATGAAGAAAATGGATCATGCGATAAACCCTCCAAATGATACGTCTGGCCTCCATGCGGATCCCCTTATGCTTTGCATCATTCCTCTCAGTCCAAAGAAACCAAAATATCAGTAGAGGAATGATAGTGCGAATGTGTCCACAACGAACATACTGTCCAGAATACTTCCATATCTGGAACCTCCATATGACTCTTTCTCTTGAACTCATAGGTATTTGAAAAATATCCCTAAAATACTGCCATACCTGATCAGAGATGTTATTGCCAGTAAAATGTGATCGATAGTCTCAGTCTCAGAAAGACACTGGCAATGAGAGACCAACTGACATGTAATCCTTATCCGAATAACCACATCTCTAGCAGAAGAAAGAGACAGTAACTAGCAAAATAAAGCTCTACAGTAACCGATACGAATCCTGATACTCGTGTTCCGTACGTATGAGCTGTCATATTGCCTTGGTAGTGAAGATACCATTCGATGTATTCTGCCAAACAATGTGATCCGTAGAGTGTGCACATAAACGTATAGACCTTATCTGTACTACCATAAGAGAAGGGAAAACCTGTAATAAACGTCTTATATCCTAACCAATTCATCAAAAACATCTTGCACCCTAACAGATGTTCAGGGCCAACATGGTCTCACCATCCAACAATCATACCAAAAGAATATCTGACATGTCCCAAGGTGCCATGCAATGTGTGGCTATGTTTGGGGCCTAAATGATTTCAGCCTATTCCAGGTAGGAGAAGTTGAGTTAGAAACTAAGTGAAGGATATGTCCCTATACAATACTTTCCTAATAAAGACTAGGTAAAAAATGATCCCTGATAATGGAACAGCCACCAGAGCTTCATAGAGAAGGTGTCCACCACATCCTATAATCTTCTGAAACCTAGAACACCCTCATCAGTAGAAAGGTAAATCTCCTTCCAACTTCTCAAATGTAAAATTGTGCCTGCTCCTTGGAATCCCACAAAAAATGCTCAAAGATGCTATCAAGTTTCTTTCAGATAGTATTGGGGCCTGCATAATCTGAAAAAGATGTAATGGCATAGAAGAGAGCATTAACCTCAACAAGGTAATACGGCCTCCATGTGACAAAAGTCATGATGCCCAATCTGAGATATTGTTCCTGACCTTCTGGATAAGGTCATCATAAATGAAGTTCCTTTTGGTCCCCTTAATTAAGGGGACTCCCAGATAGGTGAAAGGCTTCCACTGGTGTCTAAATCCAGTCAAAATCTTCTGATTTGACTCATAGATGTCCATCTAGGTAGTATAATCCATTCTTATCCCTATTCACCAACTGACTAGAAACCCCTTTATAATGCTCTAGACAGTTAAGAATCCTCCGATAGACTGTTTTCGACCGTTGGCGAATATGATCATATCATCAGCAAATGAAAGACGTGAGACAAGAGTACTACCTCCATGCCAGNATAAACTGCAACTTCTTAACCAATGAGGACGATATTTCTTGCCGACTAAATAACAATAACGACCATATGTCGGCGATTGAATATGAAATCTTCCCAAACATCTGATCTAACCAAGAGGGGAACGATCTTTCCTTTTAGCTAAGTAGCAATAAGGAACTTCAATAAGCAACAACCTATGCAACTCATTTACAAAAGCTACCACAATCTATATGAGGAGCACAATACACTAGCAGAGTAGACTGAAACGAATGATTACAATAACGGTGGTTCGAATGTGTCTGGATAAGGAAACAATTTTACCATATTGAAAACGGCATCTTCATTTAAGTGTGATGGCCAATCAAATAGATTAATTCCTAGTGCTTGATCCAAAAACTTTTTCTTTACATCTTTAGACAGTAACATTGTAGGTAAATCCTCAATTGTATCAAGTTTTATATTGTCGTAACTATCATCCCCACTATTAGAATTTTCAATAGGCTCAACAAGAAAACACCATTTTCTTCTACATGATGAGAAATAACATAGCCAAACTTGGAAAGTAACTATTGGGATTGGGGTGGGTGACCTAGTGTATGATATGCTTGGCAAAGATGGAAGGTTATGTATCAAAGGTTGACCTACCGGTAAGCATCATCCAAGGATTAGGGTATAGGAATGTTGTCGGATAATACTTGAATATTCAAACTATTGAGAAGCCTAGACGATGTAACATGGAGAGTTTCATTAATATCATAACTTTGCAGTAGATCTTCAAAGTGGGCTAGATATTCCCTAATAGTAGATGTATCTTGCCTATAGTGTGAAAAAAAAAAAAAAAAACTGATTTATCAATTGAGTTCAATAATATACAAGGGTGTATTCATTACTTAATAATCTTATCTCATCCCACGTTGACCTAAGCGAACAATGTTATACAAAAAGGACTTCCAATAACACTTAGCAGATTCGACAAATGACAGATTAACATAACAAATACGACACGGGTCACTTAAGTTTTGAAAGCTAAATAATTTTTCAAGATTATCGAACCAATAACCATCTAAAATCCCATGGTTATAATGTAACCCGCTTAGAAAGATAATGAACGTCGCTACAAAATCCCTAGACGGGGGGTCAATTCTACCGATAAGGGAAAGGAAAAGGGAAAGGTACACTATCGTGATAACGATCTAGGGACATCATGTATCTATAAGAGTTATATGAATTCAGGGTATTAAATGATATTTAAAAAAAAAAAAAAATTGACAAGTTAGAATATCGAAATAAAAGTATGTTTTCAACATAAAAGAAATCGGTAACCCATGAGATTTAGAAGAGTCAAACGGTGTCCTAATCATTATTTTCCAACCGGTTCAATTGAATTCTTCTGAGAGGATAATTCAATTAAAAGAAACAAAATAGCACAGGGTTCTGCAAAAAAGTAGTCATTTTTTCGTTGTTTTTCTTTTCTTTCGACCTTTCTTTTTTCTGAAACTAAAAAGAATAATCTAATTCCAAATTCTGCTAAACCTGTAGACGGTAAAGAAAAAAATCTCTAAAGAACACTATCGTGAACAGCAAACAATGACCAATTTTTTATTTTTTGGAACTAACTAATAAAACGAATTTTTTCCTCTGTTGATCTCTTCTTTTAAGTTATGGTGGTTGGAGAGAATTTTACGTGGTTATGGATGTGGGTGTTTAAGTTTTGAATTTGAAGACGAAAATTGTGTGGTTAAAATAAAATGACTTGCTCTGATACCAAATTGATGTAGGATGCAATCAAATAAAATAGTAGAATTATAGGAGAAGGGGAAAAGGAAGAGAAGAGAAATGAGGGGAAAACAGAAGAAGTGGTGAGATGGAAAGGAAATAAGAATTAGACAGACGTAATATCAAGAGTCTTTATCTTTTTCGTGGGCACCAACAGTTGGTCGTGTGGTCTAAAGCCCCCCTGAATCAACGATCCAAGTTTTCGAAAATTATTTTTGAGAGGCACTTAAGGCCTAGACTATGATATACTCGTACGTTAACCAAAGAAAAGACAATGATACAGTTTGGGCAGAAGACTACATCCCTTAGGTTTTTCCAGTCTGAAAATGACTTGTTCTAGTTTCTCTTTCCATCTTGTTGAAATTCATTTTGTTGAATCGAGATTTCTCCTTGCTATTTGACTCCATTTTTCTGCAAGATTGGCTTGTGATTGTGACTAGAGGGCTAGAGCTTCCATTTCCGCCTCTAGTTCCCTTGTCACATGAGGACTGACCATGGGGCTTCCAAAAAACCTCCTTCGCTGATTCCAGTGACTCTTTCCCACTGACGTGAATCTATGCTTAACCAAATTAGACATTGAATCAGGTCTGGAAATCAAACCCCATTTCTCATTCAATGTAATCTTAATGCACAGTTGCACCTCTGTTTGCACATCATTCTTACACTCTGATATTGATGATTTGAGCTGAAGACCTTTAACAGCACTGTTGTGCTCAATTTCAGAAAGGTTACTTTCTTTTGGTATTGCAAATCTTTCTCAGTAGTTCAAAGGTTTGGGTTGTTACCTTACAAAACACAACACTGACTCCCAGATTTCCTTATCTGTTGAGAGGAACGTGCATTTGTGGCTTCTCTCTCGCTGTATAGAGTTCCAAAGTAGTGACATGATTTGAGAATCTTCATCCCACTGAGGCAAACCGTGGTCATTTTTTCTCATCACAGTCCAATGAGATGGCTCAACTTTCCTTTTTCCTGATTATACATTTTCACACCTGTGATCATTCTAAATTTCCGCATGGAGTTTAAAGGTTGCCGCTATATTTGGAGTTCACTCAGTGGACTTTTCTTTTGCATTGTGGCTTAGCTTGATATTGAGGGATGGGCCTCTAAAGTTCCTGATATGTTACGAGACGAAGGAAGTACATAGAGGGAAGTTGGATGGACAGGAAGCTCACTAGATAGAGGCAATGAAGGCCTGATCTGAAGGGGTAATAGCTGACAAATGGTCTGAAACTGATGGAATACATTCTGGAAAAAAGGTCCCTGATAATGAGGACATAGCTGACAATGATGGCATAAAAATTCTAGCTCTGATATTGACTTTTGATTTGGATATATAAGAATTTATAAGAAGACATTTGCTCTATCAATTGCATGACAATACATCCAAATTTATGCAGAAGAATTATGTAGAAATAGTCTAGGAGATAATGCTTGTGATTCTGCTATTAAAGATTGAAAAATTCAACAATGTTAGGAGAGGAAAGAATACTTGGAAATTCTATACAATGCTACATCTCTTCTGAGCTGGAAATATCTTTAGAAATCCACTGCAGAAGCTAGCCGATTTTCCAGAATCCTCTTTTACTGAAAATCCATTATTGTACTACTATCATCATCATTCGCCATAAATATATGTTATCATCACATCATGGTATATCTGCATCGATCACTGTATAACCATTATCTTCTTGCTTGTTTGATTTTTGCACTGTGTTGTAATGCAGGAAATATGTCTCAGGCTTTAGATCTGAACGGACTGGTAAATTAGGGCCTTTCGTTGATACAATAGGTAATAACTTATTCCATTAATTTTATATTTGAATCAACGTCTCTTGATACAGCAAAATCCTTTTTCCAACATCTGAAAGAAAAGAAAATGGGATTGACTGTTTTTGATGTGTACATTTTATATTTGGTGCTGATTAATTGAGGCAGTAATGATTTTATCCCATGCATGAAACGAGAGCTATTGGGTGGGTTTATTATCAGCTTGTACGGTGGGTTCATTTAATTGCTGTTCTTGAGTCATCATTCCCCCCGCTTCGGTATCAGATGTCTTGTGGGTTAATATGGTTATTCCATTTTAACACCATTCTGTGATAATTATACCTTACTCCTGTATATGGGGAGCTTTCAGTCTACTCATACTTATTATATTATTTATCTAAATATTGTTTTTTCTTCAGAATTAGTATGGCGATGTATTTTGTGGAAGCAGTTGAAGAAAGTCTTTGCTGTTATTCTTGGTTGCATGTCAGTCGCGATTCTCCTGGCTGAGGCTACTTTGTTACTGGGAGGAGTTGATTTATCTCTATTTTCTATCCTCATAAAATCAGTAGGAAATGAAGAGGTTGTTGTGCAGGTATATTCAATCTGTCTTATCTAGATTTTGTTAACAACTGCAGTCTGCATATTGCTGTTTCAGAAAGGTGGTTCAATAATCTTTATAGGGTAAGACGGCATCTTAGATCCTCAGTATTTGCTATGCTCTTGGATTAGTTGTTCATGTAGTACTTTTTTTTTTTTTTTTTACCTGTGGTAGTTGTAAGAATCTAGTTGCTTTAGATCTTCTTGTAGATTCAGCAATGAGCGAACAGAGTGGCGGAAAATGATTAAGATGGCCAACTCAAAATTATTGAGAAAAAAAAGCATAGTTTGTTATTGTTCTTTTATCTTCTGAACTTGTACTTTTGAGCCATTGTTCTCTGTCTCGCATCTTGTGAAATCAGTTGATTTCTTGTTTCATTTATGGAGTAATTTATTCTGCGGGTTTGTTTCCTTCACTTATAGTGAACTTTTGAATAAAATCCAGTGAGAAAGGAAATCCAATTAGTAAGCTGCCCATGAGTGTCATGGCATAGGTAAAGGAGAACATGGGTTCTCCCCTTTGCTGGTGGAATCTCGGCCTTTAACTCGAGATAACGAGTGTGTGTCTTGTTTTCTATATTTCTTATTATTAATTGTGTCTAATCATTAATTCTGTCGCAGGTCTTCGCATTTGTTCCTCTGATGTACATGTGTGTTTGCACATATTATTCTCTGTTCAAAGTTGGAATGTTAATGTTCTATTCGTTGACTCCAAGACAAACAAGCTCAGTCAGTTTGCTAATGATATGCTCGTGAGTTTTTCTTGTGGTTTTGATTGCATAAATTGTATATGATATTCTTCAAACTAGTTCATAATTATAGTTCAATCTGGGTGCCAGGATGGTTGCTCGTTATGCGCCTCCTATTTCATACAACTTTCTTAATCTCATTAATCTTGGAGAGGGCAAGGAAACTATTTTTGAGGCGGTGAGCTTTCTATCTCATTTTTTTTCTCATTTTGTAACTGATCTGTGAGTTTCATCTGTATGTGGAATCTAAGTTAGCTATTTATAAATATATATGTGCATTTGATTTTATTTGCAAGCAAGGTTTGCTTTTTAATTTTTAGTGACATATCTCCCTAAGCTGAATGGTTATTTCTTTGTCCAATCTATCTATACATAAGTGTATATATATTTTGAAGTAGGCGAATGATGTTCATGAGGTTTACGAACAATGTATGTTAAACCATAGAATTTTTTGTTACTTTTTTGATGTGGGATGGACACGTGGTTGCAGCGAATGGGAAATATCGATAAAGCCGTACCTTTTTTTGGGCAAGGATTCAACAGAATTTATCCGCTTATTATGGTTATCTACACAATCATGGTTGCGAGCAATTTTTTCAACCGTATCATCAGTTTCTTTGGCAACTGGAAGATATTTAGACTTCAAACAGAAGCAGACGATGTGGATGGTTTTGATCCATCTGGATTGCTTATACTGCAAAAAGGTAAATGATGCGAGTGAACTGCTGCTCATATTTTCTATGGTCTTTAACTAATGAAAGTTAATATGAGATCCCTATCACTAAATATTTGCATTTCATTATTGAGGTCCTCTGTGATGCTAGACAAGATTCGCATCATATTATGTGAAACTGATCAAACTTATTTCACCAGAAAGAATGTGGCTGGAACAAGGTCGTAAAGTCGGAGAACATGTTATCCCATTGGCTAGGAATTTCAATGGGGCGAGCATGGACCTGGAGTCTGGTGACAATGTCTGTTTTGTTTTCTCTAAGTTGCATTTTTCATTTATTATTTTGGGGTGGGAAAATTTAAATGATAAGAAGCATAATTCTAAATGTCCCCTTTCACATTAATTCGATTGGATGCGATTTTCATTTCGTAAACCAAGTCCATAAAATCCTATTACAATCATCAGTCCTCTCTCTCTGCTATTAGAATTATTTATCCATTGTTTTTCGACCTTCCTCTTCAAGCCTAATTGCTTAGTAACAGTTAATTTCTGAACAATGTGTTAATATGTACAGGATAGACGTACAGTTGAAATGAAGGTGGCATCCGACTTGAGCAAGGAGGACACGAAGGGAAGTTCATCAAAACCTTTAAAAGACGAGACCAGTAGATATTCCGGGAGCAAAGCAGCCATCAGCAGCAAATATTCTGCCATGAGAGAACAGAACAAACAAGCATCTAACACAGAACCAGTTGAGAATATTGCTGCAGCTAAGGTCTCCTTGCTCGATGCCGGTAACTCTCAATCTAGCAATAAATCTGGAATTCCATCGGGTTTAGCCTCAAAATGGACATCAATGAAGGCGGGGTTTCAAACTTTAAAGACGAACATTGAAGCAAAGAAATTTTTACCTTTACGTCAAGTTGAGGACACGAAACTCTTATCTCGGGGTTCATCTTCCGAATCCCTTGACGAGATATTTCAGAAATTGAAAAGACCTGCTGCAGGACATGGACACGCTATTGATGACGAAGAAGATGGACTTGATAGAAGAGCTTCTGGTCCACACAGATAGCGTTGTCGATACATTTAAATGAATGAAATGCATTTATCCCCATTATAAGATAGAAAATTCGACATAACCCACGTCCAGGTCTTCGATTGATACCAAGTTCTGGACCATTTTTTTGGCAGTTGTCTCTGGTAGAGATGGAGAGAGCCCCTCGGGTAAAAATAAAAAAAGGAAGGGGGTGGATATTGAATGACAAATTATCACAATAACTGATAGGAATACTCAAGAATGTAGATGATCTGCAAAAGAACTATGTTACATCAAAGAAACATTTTAATGTGACAATGTAAGTTGTCTTGGTCGTCAGTCGTTTCTTCTAGAATTGGCACAATCGTATTAGATTTGTTTACGTGCGATCTAGCATTGGGTCTATTAGGATCCTTAACGTTTATAGAATTTTTGTTAAGATGGCTCAATGAGTTTCTTTAGATGTCCGTTTTGCTTGAAAAAGTGGGGTCATTCATCCAAATCTAACTTGTTGGCCAAGAAGTAGAATGTTGATTTAAGACTTTAACAGAATTTGTGACACATTACTATCCTTGAGAGCCATGTAGTTATGGTGAGGTTTAATCTGGGACGAAGTGGCAAAAAATGCTCAATGGGATATCATAAAAGTGAAATATGGGACTATTGGCTTTAGTTTGAATGAATCATCAAGAGTGTAGCCAATACTATTTGCATATTCTAAATTGCATAGTTCAAAAGACAATTATCAGGTTCAAACTTGTAATTTGTCTACTGCTTCTGGTCCATAGAAAATTGATCCTCAATCTTTGAAAAAGACTAAATTACTCCTCAACTTTTTATTATTGTATGCATTCAATCTTCAACAATTGAAACCCGTTCACTTCTCTACTAGATCGCACGTGGTCTCATATATTCAACTTTATGAATCTAGATTTTGTTTTTCAACTTGTGTTGATGTCTATAAATTTGAAGTGATGTATGTTTTTACGAGGGTCACTTCATGATTTGGACGAGTTTTGTCTGGATATTGGTTGAGCATATGTCATGGTTGAGTTCTAATTTGAAAGCCAAGTACGCCAAATTTTTCAAGAAATGCTATGCATATCTTTACGAATATAAATATGTCAGGACTCTCAAATTGTAGCCTATCAGAACTGAATGAACAATCAAGACTAGATGCCTTGCCTTAAATGTTCAAAGGCAGTCTCCTTTGACAAATGCCTTTAGAGCTTAAGATTCCAATTCATGCACATGCCAAGAATTTAAAGTTTTGTCCACAACCTTTTGTCATCTCATTTACACTTCAGGTAAAGGGTATTGATGGATTGTCGGTTTTCGAGAGGAATTAGTCAATATCCCAATTTAAAATGGTCCCAAGTTTCTCCAAAAAAGTTTTCTTTTTGTGGGATTAAGAAAAGAGATTTGAAATAGTGGAAAGAAACTTTATGTAAAATGTAGCTCTAGGAATCAATATTCGCTTTCCTTTTTCTTTTTCCTCTTTCTTTTGTGTACATTATAATATGGATTTAAATTACACAATTACAAAATTGTTGCCCGCTGAGGCGTTATTATATGCTTATACAGTTTTGATCTCCTACTCTCAGTGAACATGATAAAAACAAATTATCATTGATGTGGCAACAAAACATTTGTTATGGTTCTCTGAGACGATCATAAATTCAGAGAACAATGGCTAAAGTTCTATTGCTACATTAATAATGAAAAGTTTTTATCCTACACATTCGGTGCAGGAGATCAATTCTCTATGTTTATATATGTTTGCTAGCAGTACATTAAGAAAATCTTAAAAATTTGACTTATGAGAAAGAACTCGAGAGTTCAGAGGTACTATACTATTTCTCTCTTTGAGTGTCCCCACCAATAAAATATTGGTAGGATGTGTCAAAAGTTTTATTGCATGTATACTTTCGAAGAAGGGTTCTCGTTCAATTTTTTGATAAAACAGCGTTTGAGTTGTACATGCCTTCCTCTTATTTTTTTTATTTTTTTTTCCCCAGTGGTAAGAGAGCTAACATTTAGCCTCATTTAGGTAGAAATCAAAATTCGAACTTTCAAATCAAAGTTCATAATTAATTTTAACCACACATTTTATGGTACTCATAAATTTTCAACCACATATTTCATTAATTTTTATTTAAATATACTAAAAAATTGATTTTAATCCCAATAAATAGGGGCTTAATTTTAATGATGTACCAATTTTCGAAAGGTCAAAAATGCATATGCCTCGAAAAATTGAAAGGGACTCAAATGTTGTATTAGTAAAAAATTACAACCCAGCTGCAAATTAGTTTTATATTAAAAGCCCGTTCGTTAGAGATTAAAATCGGATTAAAATTGAAAAATTAGGCTTTATTGTTGACTTTTATTAGACGAATGAGATCCAATAACGACCATATTTTCAATTTTAATCGAATTTTAATCCCTACCAAACGGAGCCTAAACCAAGTTGTGTAAAGTTCAATTCATCAAAATCAAGCTGTGAATAAACCATCCATCCGGGTGTTTTAAGTGGGAACCAACCCAAAAATAGTTAGTCCCAAACACATCCTTAGCCAAACGGCTGAAGCCGCATATTTTCGCGCAGCTCGACTCGGATATCCTTTTTCTTGCAAAGAAATATGTTCATCTAAATAAAAATAAATAAATAAGAAGAAAACAAAACATAGGGGTCCGAGCCAGCATATGAACACAGAGACTGAGACGCGTCAGTCAAACATGGCTGACGACTTACCAGCCACAGCCAGAGGAGAGAGATAAGAGATAAAGAGCAAGTGGGACCCATTTCTGCTATCTTATGGATTGTGGGCCCCACCTGTCGACCCACCTCCCTCCCCTGAACGTATTTGTTTTATGAATTGATCGAATTATTCAATAGAAAAACCCCTTTAGTCCTTGATTGGTTATTATTTTTAAAATATATTTTTCTTTCTTTTATTTTTAAATACACATTTTTTAATAAAAATAATATTATAATTAAATTAAAAAATTTTTTTAACCACGCATTTTTCTTCAAAATATCATTCTAAAATACATTTTGGTAAAAAATAAAAGGTTCCAACATGCTCTTAAGTATTTTTTAAATATAGAAACACTCTCTACCCATACATTGAAGGATTTTTCTGCTAAAGCCTGGCACAGCCCACCTCTCACAATGAGGTGGGTCCGATGCGGACCCACCTCATTAAAAAAGCCCCCCCCCCCAAGTATGTGAGAGAGCCGGGTACCGGCCGGGTAAAAAGGGCCAGGACCCAGCTCTTCTCTACATTGAATATGCAATAATATAAGAATTGAGCTCAACTCAAAGTTGAGCTAAGATACCTGGAAGTAATTGTTACAGAGTTAGAGTATGCTTGGTTAAATTAAACCATAAGAATATTTGAAACGGAACATCGTGTTATTCAATTTGCTTAGAAATTATTTTGTCCGTCATCGAAACAATCCAATTTATTTTTTATTTATCAAGTTATTCGACTGTCTAATTCTAAACCCGTATTGATTAGGAAATTTAAAAATTTGTCTTCATAGTAGTGCACCCTTATGCTTTCAATTTTATAGATTGAGAAATGTGAAGAGCAACTTCGATGAAGGATAGGAGCTTGTTTGAATGTTCCTTTTCGTGGGCTCTTTTGTTCGGGCTCATGGGGTATTACTACGGGCCCTACAAAGAAGTTTCAACTTGGTGGATCCATGTGAACACATTTGAAGTGCTAGTCCAAGAGTGGCCCGGCCCCACATGAAAGTTCCAAGTTGGTAGGCTCTGTTGTCCGGGCTTAAATTTGGTGTATTCGAGTTTTTATCTGATAGTTTCTATCTATTTGATCGTTGAAACTTGAAAGGTAGATTTTCGTTGAAATTTTAACTTCGATTTCATTAAAACAAAATGGTCTAACTATGTCAATAGTCAACCACACATCGTGGCGCAATTAAACATTAAAAAAAAAAAAAACGAAACTTCCATAATACGTAAGATGGGACAGAACAGTAATGTCAAACTTCAAACTTTATGAACCAAGATACGACAAGGCATTTGCTTATTTTTAATATTATTTCATTAATTTATTAATAAAAGGCGCGAGCCTTCATTTGTTATCTAGGCCCGTATTATATGAAATCCACATAGGGTTGGCCACTTTTTTCATATGTGAAGCGCTTCTTCATGCTTAAGTCCCGTTGTATAGAGCACTACCTCCAACAATAGATTAAAAAATATAGAACTTATCTTATTCAAGATTGGAAGTACATGAAATTTCTACAAAATAAAGAACTAAAACTCAAATGACAACTTTTCAGCATGTGATTTCTTGCGTCTTATAACATACTTGTAAGAGTTTTTAATTCGAATCAAATTTACTGATTGAGAGAGAGTGTTCAAACTAATTATTACCAACCAGATAAGTCTCATCCTCGTTGATATCGTCATGTTCATAATCGCAACAAAAGGCATTCCATACGTACTCACAGGATCGGAGAATAAAAAGTTTAAAGCTAAGGGTAAATTCATACAATGATAAATATGCTCGTATTACTTTAGTGGTTGAGCAACTTGCAGTTGATGGTGTTCGAATAAATACAATTCTTGGATGATCTTTTACTCATTATTCAAAAGTTGAAATTATCCTATTTCTAAGTTCTTAATTTGAAACTTCCTTGTCATACCAAAAACATCAACATGTTGAGTGAATTTGGGAACCCACATTGTCATATTCTAACAACTAAGGTAAAATATATATAAAAAAACAAAATAAAAATGAAACCAGACATTGACTTTAAGGAAACTTAAGGCACAAAACTAAAGTTTAATTAAAAAAAGATTGTTGGCCGCTCCTCAAGAAAATAATTAATGCACAACGTACAACCTTAAGTCAGGAATTCCAAATAAATTAACAAAAAATAGATTTGGAGTTATATGTACCTTAATTTCACATGGGGTCTCCATTCGAGCCCAAAATTCTATGGAATAAACCTAGGATCAACTGCAAATGAAACATTTGTTTTTGAATATTATTTACTTATTAATTTAATATTGATTCCAAACAAATTGTGATTTTAAATTCTTAGCCTGAAAAAAATTATTTAAGGGGGTTTCTCGAGGCTCAAGATGTCCTGAATTAATTAATTTTAATCGAAAAAGATTGAAATATGTAGTGCATTTCTTTGGCATATTTTTTGCTAAGAGGAAATCATTTTTCCCCCTAATTTTCCAAAAGGGTCATCATTAAAAGTTAGGACCAAAGTGTTATATAGGTCATGGGTTAGAGGACCTCCATTGATATTAATTTATTTGTAGAAAAATTACAATACTGGTCCTTAACCTATCAAACTCTTTGTTAAATCGTCATATGAACCTAATGAAAAACATGTCTCACCTCAAATTTTTGGACGTTGATCCAAGTTGTTAAGTAAAATCTAATTTTCTAAAACAAGACATAACACGGACTTGTAGAGTTTTTGTCGTTGAAGATTTAAGACCGGCTAACTAAGAAAACATTAAGTTTGATTATTGGTGCAATTTTCCTTTTATCTTTAAAGAAACTTAAATGGCCGAACTATTATGTTCTTAAATATATTTAATACATTAAAGCAAACAACCTTAAACATAATAAAACAAGAAAATCATATAATGTCTATCCAACATATCCTAATCTTATCCAATTTATCTTATTCAATATTTCTCAATGTTGCGCAAAGTTTATCGATTTAGAGAGCATCAAAAGAAAAGGTAGTAGAATTGACATTTGAAGAGTTGAAAGGGAAATGTTAACTTTATAATTTTCATTAGATTAAAATCTTCACCCCCCCACCCCCCACCCCCAAGTGTCATCTTTCTAAACTTGTCATAAATACTCCAAAATAGGAAAATGTATCAATCCAAATTTTGCAATAATCAATTTATTTCATTTTAAAATATTTCCACAAGGGCCTGGTTTAAAATTTTCTCACACGAGGCTAAGAAAATCTTTCTACAAGGAGTCAAGAAAACGTTCCTACGAGGCTCGGGATTGAAGTTTTCTTGCAAAGGGTTGAGTAAATTTTATTACGAGTGCCGAGAAAACTTTTCTACAAGGCTCGGGATTAAAATCTTCTTGCATAAGGCGGAGTAAATATATTTTTTAGAATGATCGATATTAAGATTTTTTACATGAAATCAAAATATCGAATGACATTTATTATTGTTATCTAAAGTTGGGAACATTTTCAAACATAGACAGCAGACACGCAACCTTAATAAAATTAACTTAATTGTGTCATTTTCGAGTATTTGTCGTGCACGACGACGTCGTTTTCTTAATTGGAATCTATCAGCTTTAGTGTCACGATCAGCCGTTGCATTTCCTTTCAAGCAATTCTCGATTGGATAATGACGAATGACCGTTGATTTGTTTGACTGATTGTAGATTATTTACCAATTCAGCAGTTAAGAATCTACTCCCACTTAACTCTTTTGTAAAGTACGAAGCAGTTGTTTAAATAACGTTAAATTCCGCGCTTCTGAATGAATGACAAGGCGTATGTTTCACATAAGTTCAGCCTGTTCGGTCCAATAATGCATTTTTTTTAGAGCAAAGTCATTCGTACCATTGACTTTACCCGTAGGTTTACACTCCCCTCACACGAGGGGAGGACATACGCCCAAATAAAATAATCTGTTCCCCCCACCCTATTGTGAGGGGGGTAGTGGGCCCGTGTACACAGGCGTGTAAACGCCTGTGTATGAATAGCAAGACTCTTTTTTTATTTGATGTAATGAAAATATGTGGTTGAAAATGAAGGAAAGTTATTGATGTGATGGAAAATATTATTTTATTGAAAAATGTGTGGTTGAAAATGAGTAAAAGAATGATAATGAATTAGTTAGAAATGCTATTATTATAGAATCAACCATTTTTTATTCACTTTTCAACCACATTTTTTTAACTTTTATTAAAATTTAATAAAAATCCAATTTTTATCCAATCCAAATAGTGTCTCACCGTTAGGTTATTTTTGAAAATCTCACATTTTAATACGGTTAAATACATTGTGGGTCACTGAACTTAGAGCGGAGGTACATTCAGGACACTCATCTTCAATTTGATGCAATCAAATCATTTAACTTTGATTAGCAAGCAAGTTTGATCATTTAATAAATTGCTTTGTTAATTTAACTAAAGTTATATGCCGACTTGGACATTAAGATTGAAGTACGATTGTCATATATGTTCTCGTCACTCAACAATGCACACCACCGATCTAAAAAAATTTCTTCAAAAAGTCATATAAATGGAAAGCGTGTTTTTACACGTCATATATTCATTATGTCTAATGTCAAAATCATTATATTCCTTCAGTTAAATCGGTAGTAGTGAACAAACTGACTAAATCTTGGGGACTGAAAATTCCTTTTCTAATGGCTGAGGATGAATTTGTTAGAAATGCTAAATTTTGGGACTAATTATACAAATTTCTCAAGAGAAAAATGCTTAAATCAAACAACATTGATATTTGTTATCAAATCTTACTTATAATACATTAGAAATTTTAGAGATAAGAAAACAATATTTATATTTGTTATCGATGGTGCAAATGAAGAAGTGTGTAAGCATTGATAAGTGCGTTTTACATACTTATTGTAGACCACAAACATGGATAATTGTTACTAAATATGTGGAATATAGATTAATTAAATGTAATGTGTGTTTTGCTGGACAAAAATGATTAATACGGTGGAAGTTAGGAGAAAATGTGAAAAAGGACTAAAATGAAGCAAAATTAAAGTTTGAGGACTCAAGTGTAAATAATGAAAGTTGTGTCGANCATAAGTTCAGCCTGTTCGGTCCATATGTGGTTGAAAATGAAGGAAAGTTATTGATATGATGGAAAATATTATTTTATTGAAAAATGTGTGGTTGAAAATGAGTAGAAGAATGATAATGAATTTGTTAGAAATGCTATTATTATAGAATCAACAATTTTTGTTAACTTTTCAACCACATGTTTTTAACTTTTATTAAAATTTACTAAAAATCCAATTTTTATCCAATCCAAATAGTGTCTCACAGTTAGGTTATTTTTGAAAATCTCACATTTTAATACGGTTAAATACATTGTGGGTCACTGAACTTTGAGTGGAGGTACATTTAGGTCACTCATCTTCAATTTGATGCAATCAAATCACTTAACTTTGATTTGCAAGCAAATTTGATCATTTAATAAATTGCTTTGTTAATTTAACTAAAGTTATATGCCGACTTGGACATTAAAATTGAAGTACGGTTGTCATATATGTTCTCGTCACTCAACAATGCACACCATCGATCTAAAAAAATTTCTTCAAAAAGTCATATAAATGGAAAGCGTGTTTTTACACATCATATATTCATTATGTCTAATGTCAAAATCATTATATTCCTTCAGTTAAACCGGTAGTAGTGAACAAACTGACTAAATTTTGGGGACTGAATATTCCTTTTCTCAAGGCTGAGGATGAATTTGTTAGAAATGCTAAATTTTGGGGACTAATTATACAAATTCCTCAAGAGAAAAATGCTTAAATCAAACAACATTGATATTTGTTATCAAATCTTACTTATAATACATTAGAAATTTTAGAAATAAGAAAACAATATTGATATTAGTTATCGATGGTGCAAATGAAGAAGTGTGTAAGCATTGATAAGTGCGTTTTGCACACTTATTATAGGCCACAATTATGGATAATTGTATAATAAATATGTGGAATATAGCTTAATTAAATGTAATTTGTGTTTTGCTGGACAAAAATGATTAATACGGTGGAAGTTATGAGAAAATGCGAAAAAGGACTAAAATGAAGCAAAATTAAAGTTTGAGGACTCAAATGTAAATAATGAAAAGTTGTGTCAATCTCATGATGAAGATTTGAGAGTGTTGGGCATCAATTGGATGAGGAAAGAAGTCAAAGGGATGAAATATAGTCAAAGTACTATCACATATCAACTCTTAGCTGAAAAAGTAATGCTTCAGATTTTCAGTCTCAGTTTGAAACCTATTTCTGGCATAAGAAACGTTCGAACTGGAGAAAGTATACATTGAACAATTTTTAGACCTTCGAGTTAGCTTTTCAACATATCTGATCACTTCAATCGAATATCGAGAGAGAAAGATATGACCAAAATACTAAAAGCTATCCAGTGGAGTAATTTAAAGTTATGCGGTCGCAAAGAAGATTGAAAGGACTCTAAAATTCGCTGAAACACCTCTCGCGACTGCATAGCTTAAATTCCATGCGGTCGCGAGAGGTGTTTCAGCTAATTTCAGAGTCGTTTCAATCTTCTTTCTATGCTACCGTGTGACTTGCTACTATGCAGTCGCATAGTTCATTCTCAGCACGAAAATTTTGATTTTCAAATTTAAGTCAATTACTTATGGAAACAACTATAAATACATATTTTAAAATTTTAGAACGGAGAAAAACATACAAAACGCCTCCCATCTTTATTGTTGATTATTTTTCTCTTAGAATCATGAATTATAACTAAACTTTTACACTTGGTCGAAGGAAATTGAAGTTTCGGAACCACATATTGTGAGATCTAAATAATTTTTCTTATTTTTTAATTCTTATTTTGCGTATTGAATGACCTTTTGCATTTATTTCATGAATTGTTGCATTTAATTGTTAGGAGGCCTGCTAGTTTTCTATTCGTTACAATCTACGTTAAGTTGAATATCAAATCTATAATTGTTTGATCCCTTTAACTTTGAAGTAATTAGGATTTAATTATTTACTGCGTCAGAAATTGTTAAATCTTGGAAANTCACATCCATTATAGAAATATAGTTGGATCACATGTAAAAATAGGTTTAATTCTACTCGAGAGAGATTGTTAAACAAATTAGGAATATTGATCTTCATAATTAAATCGTATCGCCAAATTGAAAAGTTCGCGTTAAAGAGGATTAATATAAGGAGATTTGGAATCCTAGTACGTTTTGCATCATTATATTTTCACAGTATTTGCATTTAATTTCAATCTTGCATTAATTTTAAATAATTTAGATCTTATTTATATACGTAAATTATTTAATTCATTGAAAAAATCATAAATTCTTATTGTTTCGGTTAAGGTCATGGTACTTAGAATTAAAACTAAATCAATCTATGTGAAACGATACTTTGAACTCAAAAAATCCACTTTATTACTTGAACGATCCGTACATCGTCCACTTTGCCGCTAAAATACCACATAACATGTACACAATCAATTTTAAGAAGGGTAAATGAGTAGACAAGATCATTCCGAACCTTACCCCAATAATTATAAAATCGGGGGACCTCGACTGCAGTATATACTAATGTCAAATCTTCTAGAAGCTAAGCTAAGCTAACGGAATAAACGGCTCCGTTAGTATTAAGGGCATATAAATGGATGCTTACCTAATGACAGAGACATTAAAGTCTTGATTTCCCTCTTAAAAAAACTATTAAAACATCAAATCCATCCTAGTCTTAATCATAATTAATATTATAGCTTAAGTAGGCATGGTAATAGTCCATTTTCATGATGTATTTATTGATCACAAATTTGAAAGTATGATGAATTCGATGCGGATTAGAGTTTTATGTAATATGTTAACAAGATAGAACAATGTTTTGACGATTTGAAACGCGCTGACACTCTATAACATTCTCAATGTTTTTCTTCCTTACGGGTGATTTTTTCATCAATTAATTTGTTTTTAAATTAGGGCATAAGGGTAGTTTCGAAATTCTCAATAGAATTTTTTCTTATTTTGTTGGTATTTAAACATGGCTAAAGATATTGGTGTTTTTGGTTCGATAATTTATAAAACAAAAGATTTGTTCTTTAAAATCTCAAGGCCAATAGATTAATTCGTGTGCAAATAATAGTTGGAAACCGTATTTGTTCGTATTTGCTTTTCCATCAAAATCTCAAAGACAAAAGATTTGTTCTTTAAAACCTCAAGATCAAGAGATTTATTCATGTGCGAATAATCGTTGGAGACCGTATTTGCTCGTATGTGGACTTTTGTCTACTTCAAAACCTCACATCCCTACCACTCTCAATAGTATAAATTTAAATAAATCGACATATTTACTCTTTAAAAAATTTAATCTTTGATATCCATTGCAACTCTCCATATTGATAAGTTGAATGCTGACCCGATTACTAACCATTCCACGACACTTTCAAGCCATAAAAAAAAAGTTCATCACTATTTCATACATTAAAAAAATACAACTCAACTTGATTAGGAAATCACCACCACACACCATTGAAAAACCAGCTCGATTTGTCAACACTAAGAGTTATGAAATTAATTCAAATAGTGGCATGTTGCACTCATGGAGCTGGGAAACCACACATGTCTTTATCACCCAAAGGTCACAATGCGACTATGTGGGCATCAATTGTCAATGAGATAATTAAACTCGACATTGTACCATAGTGTGATAGCAACAAATTACTATATAAATGGAAGATTAGTGTCACCAATCAAAGTGTGTACACGAGAGAGTGTACGATCTCTTTCTCAATACATCACTTTGAATTTATTTTAGTTAAATTTGCATTATTGTCCCAGCTTATTTTTAAATAATAAGTTAGTCTAAACCCTTTAGAAAAAAGTTCATCATCTACCTTACGATAAGATTTCTAAGAAACGACAAAACTTCACGATCTACGATAGATTCTCTGAATCTCATATTTCAGCCCAAATTCATACTTTGCATCAGAAAGAAAGGCGGAAATAAAGAAAGAAATAGATTATTCTCAAAGGAGGTTCTATCATCTAACGGTGGCAACAATCCATTTTTCGTTAGATGTTATACAATCTTTCCTAAATATGTCTTGCTTTAAATTTTTAAGAATCTAGGTTTGAAAAGAGGCCCTAACAATGCTCTTTCCTCTTAAAATTTGACCTAACGGGGCCCAGAATCGAGGTCGACACATTTAATGCTACAAGGAGAGTCGACACCGGAACCTAATTTTATGGACTAGGCCATTTGGGCACCCATACATATTTACATACTCTTAACAAGGACCATTTTGATATCAAATTTTAAAACTCATTTTCAATCACATAGTTTATGGAATACCGCAACTTTTATCTATTTTTCAACCATACGTTTTATAAATTATTATCAAAACCTCTTAAAATTTTGATTTTAAGCCATACCAAACGGGGGCAAAATTTATACGTGAGGATTATTTATGGGACAATTTCTGATTGTAATTGATAGTGCAACAATAATAAAAGGTTGAAGATTAATTTGCTCTTTATTTAAAGGTTAGAGACTACTTTGCTACTTGAACAATAAGTTGGAGGCCAATGGTGCAATTTCACATTTTTTAATTAGTGATGTGACTATATGGTATGACACTGACGATTTCATTTGATATATTGGTGGACCCACATCACGTGCCCCCACGGGCCCCATCTACTATTTGCAAGAGATACTGGGACCCACTAGGCAGGGGACCACACACTTTCATGCCTTAACAACTATAAAAATTAAGGGCTTTGCTTACACGCCAGGGTACCCGACCCCACTGCCCCCTTCACAATGGGGGGGGACACAATATTATATTTGGGGTGGGCCCCTCACTTATGTGAGGGGCGGGTAACCGGGCGTGTAAACGCCCGGGTTACTCCAGCAAAATTCAAAAATTAATAGGGTTAATTTCAGTCACGAACTTACCTAAAAATTATAAAACGGTTACTGAAATTTCATGCGCTTCCACAAATGGTCACTGTGTTTTAATTTGTTTCACAAACGGTCACTGAATGACTGTTATGATTTTAATTCAAATTAAAAGGACCAAAACACCCGAACGTTGAAGCTTGACTACCACCAAATGCAAATTTGTTGCTATTAACTATTAAGTGCCACATTTGAAGTAAATTAGATGGAAATTGTAAAAGTGATATTTTAATTCTCGTTCCGCCTATATACGTACAAGACCATAAATTTAAATATGAGGTCTAAATATTTTTCTATATTTTTGTGTATCGTGCATAAATTTCCTAGCTTTTAATGTACTTTTATTTATTTTTCTATGTTTTATTTTTTTAAATGAAGTTTTTACATTTCGTATCGATGTCGTCTTTTATTTTAAAATTTTTATTTTTGTGCAACCTTAAATCCCTACACCATTTATTCATTTACAACATACGTCATACAATGCTTGTAATAGATGAGTTAGGGACCGCTTCTATGTTGGTCCATTAACCGCTCCCAGCCTCAATTCGGCCGACCACAGCCACAACCACAACCATATATACTTTGTAAAATATTCCCTTCAATTCTAGAAACGAATTCTGCTACTTAAAAATACTTATTATGATTCATCAACTTTAAAATATTTACCAGTATAACTTTTTATTTTTTCCTATGAGTTGTCATAGGGAGTAGTTAAAATTTGAAAACTTCTTTGGTGTCGATCTCGTCCATCAATCATAATAATTTATTGTTATCGTCAATTAATAAACAAACCATTTTATAATGCATTCAAGTTTTTTTTGTAAGTGCTTTCGTTATTATTTTTCATCTCCATATTTTTCAATTGCAAGCAACTCAATACTAAAACAAGAAAACTACCGTCGCACGATGCCCTTTTCAGCACCTTGGAAAGGTGCCCCTTGAATGGAGCAAGTTCTATGTGCCATCTGCAAAGTGATATATGAAGAGTGGCAAGATTTTTGCTTGTACCCAAAAACACTATAAACCCAAAAAAGTTATATAAAGTTAAAAGGAAAAAAGGAAAAAAAAAACTGTCTTTTTTCATAAAGATAGTGAGAATTGAGGAAAAAACTTAGTAGGGTTGGGGGCTTTTTCTGCTTTTTGAAGATTTTTTTTGTTAAAAAAAAAAAAATTCTTTATAAAATGGGGAATTAGGTTAGTATTAAAAATTGAATATCTGTGTAGATGCAAACTTTATTTTATTTTTTAATAAATAAAAGTTGAAGTATAAAACGGTGTGTAACCAAAGGTGTGGATGTAAACAGACACGCATACTTAGGGGGATCCAATCATGGGGCACGCCTTTATATGTTTTTTTTTTTT
>CAIGRF010089372.1:0-17912 GCA_903798235.1 Fraxinus ornus
ATCAATAAATACTTTGACAGTTTGACATGTGTACTCGCAAGAAAAGCTCACACGTGATTAATGTTTTTGCATTTTTTAAAATCTTACAACAATGTTTGGTGTACAATCATTCGAGTGTTGTAATTTTTACAACACCTCACATTAATGTGGGACCCACAAATTAAAATTACAACACCTTAATCATTGTACAAGTTGATTTTTTGTATTGAACAACTTTATGTATTCAAAAGTAAGGTCACGAAGGAGATCCTAGTTGTTTTTATCTGCATGAAGCATTCATTGTATCATTTTTTATTTTTTTTTTTTTGCTACAATTGTTGTTATACGTGTAACTTACCACAAACATTATTAAGATTTTTCCTTCCTTTCCTCGAACTGGTTTTTATTCATCTATTCACTACAATAAAAATAGTCATTTGCAACACTAAAAAAACAACATTTCACTACAATAAAAATGGTCATTTGCAACACTAAAAAAACAATATTTAAAGATAAATGTTGCTAAAATGGTCTTTTAGCAACATTTTAGTAAGTGAATGTTGCCATTGGTTAATATAAATAAGTTTTGACAACATTTTTTTAAAAAATGTTGCGATAGACCCTTTTTTGCAACGTTTATTGAGTGTTGCGGAATGGTTTATATTTCGCAACGTTTATCAAATGTTGCAAAAAGTACGACTTTAAACGTTGCGAAAGGCTTTTCTTTTGCAACATTTGATAAACGTTGCTAAGTGCGTGTTCGGTAGAGATTAAAATTAAAAAATTAGCCATTATTATTGACTTTTATTAGACGATTGAGATCCAATAACAGCTATATTTTCAAATTTAATAGAATTTTAAGTCATACCGAACACGTCCTAAATGTCTTACTTTTCGCAACGTTTGTCAAAAGTTGCGAAAAGTCTACTTTTGCAACATTTGTTGAATGTTGTAAAAAAAATTCACTTTTTGCAAAGTTCGTTAAATATTGCAAAAAGTTTTTTTTTTCTTTCCCAAATGAACGGGGTCAAATTGCAGAAGCCCAAACAAATCCCTAACTAAAACCATTGCCTTGGTGTGTCAATCTCCGCCTCACTCAAAACCATAACGCACGCCAAATCCAATCAAATTCACATTCAGATGATGAGTGGACGGCTAAGCAGCTGAATGGCAAGCTGGAGTCGTCCATTGGCTCCACGTACGAGCTGCAGCGCAATGTTGTCCAAACGTTGCCGTATCCCTCTACGGCAACGTTTACCAAATGTTGTCGTAGCCCTCTACTATACGACAACACCTCGATTTGCAACACACGTTCAAACGTTGCCGTATGCTTTTTTTGTTATAGTGATTCAAGTCTAAATAGTGAGATATATTTTAGTATGAAAATTATATCAGCGACACTAGAAGGAGTTATCTTAATTTTACTAGGAAGTAATATGTTTAATGTCATCAAATTTCCCCCCTGTAGTTCGTTCGGCAATACTTTTTTTTTTTTTTTTTTTCCTCCCCCCCCCACATCTAACAGCGAAAAATGAAAACTAATTTGAGGAGTCCTTTAAGCAAGTTCAATTATGAGTCAAGCAACAAATGTACTTCCATAAGTTATTTCAGGTTACATAATTTTGTTACTACAAAATATAGGAGGGAGATATCACAGAACTACTTAAAACAATTTAAAAATGAGAACAGCATACACAATAAAACATTTTTATCGTGCGCCAAGCTGGATACCTTCGATCACTAGAAATAGTCATAAAATGAGTAATTTTTGGACATTATGTTGGACTTTTAAAATACTGGATCCTCTACAGAATCATCTCCTAAAGGGCGTTAACGGACTCATTGTTACTCTTCGTGGTGAAGATGTATTTTTCAAAGTTTTCATAAAAATCATTGCATCCATAGATAGTTTCTGCAGAGACTGTACAAGAAATTTAACTCTTGAAAATATTTGTAAATTTTCATCGTAAAGAGTCATTTTTTTACTGTTTCATCAAAAACAGGTCTTCGAGATAGTTTTCCAAATAAAATATATATACAACCAACAACGCGAAATAATTAAAGTATTCCATGTTCCAGATACTAGTAATTGTATACGGACAACATGCGGTATGTTCTTGTTTGGTAATGTGAATTGTGCAACATTGGACATTATTAAATGGACGTTATATAAAGGATAAAAGAAGGTGAAATATCATCTTATTATATTGTTGAATCTTATCAAAATACTACACCCACCCCTGTAGATAAGAGAATAATCATCTTATTTTGTGTCTACATTGTTACTTTTTCTTTCATCTTTCTTCCTATAGATGGTTCCTTGAGCCAATAAAAAGATTTAAGGGTAAAAAGCAGAGGGATGTTAAGATTAAGAAAGTACATCCAGCCGTACAAAATATTATACATAGTCTAAATCTGGACTAATTCATAATTATAATGAATAAAATTCTAGTTGTAGTTGGTTGGAAGCCATGATCCTGTAGTTGTAAACATGTAAGGATATGACTAAGCCCTATTTTCTTCATTAAACAAACATAGCATTATCAGCAACTTGCTCCATCAGATGACTATATAAAGGGTCAGGCACCATCCTAATTAATCACACAAGCCAAAGTTCAAAAATGGGAATCCCAGAAAAGCCAGGCCAATGGCTTATCATCATATATGCTATGGCATTTTGCTTAGCAGCTACTAGCATCGCCGCCTATAAACCTTACACTTATGCCTCATCACAGCCAATACTAAAGCATTTGAAGCATCCATCTTATTACTACAAATCACCTCCACCACCAAAATACGTAAAGCACCGGCCTTACTATTACAAGTCACCACCACCTCCACTAAAAAAGTACTACTACAAATCACCTCCTCCATCTCCATCACCACCTCCACCATACTACTATAAGTCACCACCACCTCCAAAGCATGTAGAGAGCCCACGGTACTACTATAAATCACCCCCTCCACCAAAGAAGCACTACTTGTCACCACCTCCACCATACTACTACAAAACATCACCACCTCCAAAGCATGTTGAGCACCCACAATACAACTACAAGTCACACCCTCCACCAATGAAGTACTCCTACTCATCTCCTCCACCAAAGAAGTACTCCTACTCATCACCTCCTCCACCAAAGTACTCCTACACATCACCACCTGCACTATATTATTACAAGTCACCACCACCTACAAAGCATGTTGAGCACCCACAATCCCACTACAAGCCATCCCCTCCACCAATGAAGGACTCCTACTCATCTCCTACACCACCAAAGAAGTACTCCTACTCATCACCTCCCCCACCAAAGTACTCCTACTCATCACCACCTCCACCATACTACTACAAGTCACCACCACCTCCAAAGCATGTTGAGCACCCACAATACCACAAGTCACTCCCTCCACCAATGAAATACTCCTATTCATCACCTCCACCACCAAAGAAGTACTCCTACTCGTCACCTCACCCACCAAAGTACTCCTACTCATCTCCTCCACCACCAAAGTACTCCTACTCATCACCCCCTCCACCATACTCCTACAAGTCACCACCACCACCGAAGTACTTAGAGCATCCTCCATATTTATATAAATCACCTCCTTCATCTTCATCGCCACCTCCTCCGTACAACTACAAGTCGCCTCCTCCACCATCTCCATCGCCGCCACCACCATATTACTACTCTTCACCTCCACCTCCACCTCCAACTCCAAAACACTACTAGCACGACAACAATTTGCAACATTATATTGGAGTTTGAAGGGAAGAGGTTACTTCCTAGGGAAAATCTTTGCAATAATTGAGTAATGTTCTATTATTAGAACAATTTTATGTATTCAATAAGTAAGGTCATGAAGGAGATGCTAGATGTTTGTATCTGCATGAAGCATACATTATATTTTTTATTTCTTTTTCTACAATTGTTGTTATATGTGTAACTTACCACAAACATTATTAAGATTTATGCTTCATTTCCTTGAACTGGTTTTTATTCATCAATTCAAGTCTAAATAGTGAGGTGCAATATTCTAATCTTTAAATTTATACTTGTAATGGGCATTACCTTCAATAAATATGTCTGACCAATGAAACTTAGAAGGGTAAGCTTGCATGTATTGGGAATCACTTTAACCACCACAAATTTAGTACTGTAATTGCAAAAAAAATTAGTATGAAAACTGTATCAGTGGCATCAGCGACACTGAAGAGAATTATCTTGATTTTACTGGGAAATAATATGTTTAATGTAGTCGAATTTTCCCCCTATAGTTCATTCGGCAATACTTTTTCTTCTTTGAAATTGTTTTTTGGCTCTAATTTTTTTTGGATATATCTGCCACTTCAAAGGATAATCCTAATATATCTAAGAGCGAAAAATGAAGCTAATTTTGGCAATTTCAAATATGAGCCAAGCAACAAATGTACTTCCATAAGCTATTTCAGGTTACAGAATTTTGTTACTACAAAATATAGGAGGGAGATATCACAGAACTATTTAAACAATGAAAAATATAAGAACAGCATAAATGATAAAACATTGTTATCGTGCGCCAAGCTGGATACCTCTCGACCACTAAAATAATCATAAAATGAGTCATTTTTGGACATCATGTTGGACTTTTAAAATACTGGATCTTCTACAGAATCATCTCCTAAAGGGCATTTATGGACTCATTTTTACTCTTTGTGGTGAAGATGTTATATTTTTCAAAGTTTCGTAAAAATGATTGCATTCATACATGGATTCCGCAGAGACGATACAAGAAATTTCACTTTTAACAACAAAATTATTTATAAACTATCGTCGTTTTTTGACTGTTTGATCAAAAAAAGATCATCAAGAAAGTATTCAAGAAAAAAAAATCATCGTAAAAACTACAATTTTTGTAGTGAGAGTGAGATAAGTCAAATAAAGATAATAGTGAAAACATAAACAAGAATATCTTCAAATAAAAATTAGGATAGACAATTTATAGTAAAGATGGATGTAAGATCTCTCAAAAATTATCTTAGGCTAGACAAGTTTTTGACATCTTTTTTGTGCTCAAGTCGCACATTGGTGCATGTGATCAGCCTAAGCTTTCATCAAATAATTTCACCGAGCCTCTCTTCGAAACAGTGTCCAGATCGTTACACCTTTCGTGATGGAGCGACAGAAGTTTTTGAGACTCGGATAACACACCTCCTCACGCTTTTTCATTCACGATTTTGAGTCTCATGTAAGACAACTAAAAGTACCTCGAGGTGCTCATTCAGCTCTTGGAATTACATCCAGCAGTGGTTAGAACAGCTCGCAAAATCCAACTCATGGACTTGCACAAGAGAAATGCTATCCCGACTCGGACCAAGACAGAACTTTATAACCAACCAAAAAAAAGGAGTACGAAATTTCACACTAAAACACGTGAAGTATTTAAAATATTTCATGTTCCAAATATTAGATGTCCTTGTATATGGACATATTGTGTGTTCTTGTTTAATAGTGTGAATTGTATAACATTGGACATTATATGAAGGATAAAAGAATGTGAAATATCATTTATAACATTGTTCAATCTTATCAAAATACTACACCTGTAGATAAGAGAATAATCCTCTTATTTTGTAACCATATCGTTACCTTTTATTTCCCTCAGTTTTCTTCCTATGGATGGTTCCTTGAGCCCGAAAAAAAAAAGTAGTTGAAGATTGATGAAAGTTGAAAAGGATATGTAGAAATAAACTCCAAAAAACACCGGGAAAATTGCAGCAACGATCCTTAACCCTTCAATTTTTTGCAGACTTTACCCTAACCTTCAATGTGTACTAGCGAAAGTCCCTAACCTTTAAAAAATATGCATCAGAGGTCCAACTGGATGGAAATCATCTATTTGACCGTTAGACCAAATTAAAAAGGGTAAAATTGTAAGTTAAAAATTACCATTTTAAATAAATAAATAAACAAAAAAAAAACCAAAAAATTGTTTTCTCCTTCAAACCACCCCTACCCCCATCCCCTTTCCCAGAGCCACCACCACCGACGGCCAACCGACCACAACCACCCATCTCCCCCAAAGGCAAAGGTTGGAATTGTGCCCATCTTGAAGTAGCATTGTTGGGTAGTCCCCTGGCTCGGAAAATAGATTTAAAAATATTGCAATGGTTTAAAAATGAAAGGCAAATGAAAATGGGGCCTCATTCAGGGCCACAGGTTGGGAGAATATCTATGGGATCCCCAGTAAATCCAAGGGAAGAAATTGATGAAATTTTTTTTGAAACAAATTCTGTATAAAAATATGGGAACAATTACACATCATGCAAATGGTGATGAAGATTCTTCTAAGCTCAAGTCTTTGCTGGATCTAAGGAGAGCCCTTGTTTGAAGTCTCACCTTCCTCAACCGCACTTCTTGACCGCGGGCATGTAACCGAAGAGCTCGCAATATTCAGAGCCTCCAAGCCTCACCGAAACCGAACGTGAATCCAAGAAGCTTCCCACACAATGTGAAGCAGCAATGCTGGGAAAAAGCACATAAAATCAAGGATTAGGCCATGTTTGATTTGCACTTCAATTCCATGAAAGATGGAAATTTAATTCCATTTTCTACATTTTTGCATGTTTGATTGCTCAAGTTTTTCATGTAATTGATTTTCCATCTTTCACCCACATGCTCACATTTTCTTTATTTTTGGTGGGAAAAGCTTTTTAGGCAAATTTTTTTTATTTTTTGACAATGAAAACAAATTATATCCCCAATTGTAAGAAATTTTATTCCTTTAATGGACAATTTTCATGAAATACAAAGTCAAACGAACATAAAAAAATCCAAAATTTCAATATTTTTCAGGTGAAAAATTATATCAATCAAACACAATAATTGATAATTCCCAGTAAAATATGTTCTATACATTTCAATTTTCTGGAATACATTTTCTTTTCATACAAATTCCATTCTAGCAATGCATTTTCCCAACTTGCTTGTGAAGCCTCAATTTGCAGTTTCAAGCTTGTGGGCTGCCCCTATTGCAATTTCCCAATTTGTAGTTTCAAGATGCATTTTCCCAATTTGACAAAAATACTAGGCTAATTTGGGGATGGGTTTTGAAGATTTGAAAGGTGGGTTGAGTGCTGAAAGTGGAGGTGGAGGAGAAGATGATCGCCAAAGGTTTAGAAATGGAAAAGAAGTGGGGTGGGGGTGGGGGTGGGGGTGGGTAACTTTTTGTTTCGTTTTTAGTTTAAATGTTAATATTTGGAAAAATGTAAATATACCATTTTACCCCTCTTAATTTGATCAAAAATTTATTTTCTTGGTCAACTAACCGTCAAATGAATGGTTTCCATTCAGTTGGATCTCTAACGCATATTTTTAAAATGCTATGAACTTTCGTTAGCACAAATTGAAGATTAAGATAATGTCTGCAAAAAAGTAAAAGGTTAGATACTGCTGCTGCAATTTTCCCCAAAAAGCCATTTTTACTAATATAAATTCTATGAAAATTATTTGAACTTAGGTACAAGAATTAAAAAATTCATTGAACTTTGACATCATTATCATGGTGTCTCTGTGAAACTATTCTTAAATTATGTATATGCAACTTCTTGAGATAAACTATTAGGATAGTTTTGTAGGAGAGGAAAGATATTTACTATTAACAAGTTCACCTTCAACACTAACAAAAGTAAATACATGTACTCGGACAGCGCAATAGGCGATCTGTAAAGACTTATCTACCGGTTGAACACAATCCAATTTCCATCCCACCCCAACCCCTATAAGGGTAAAAAACAGAGGGATGTTAAGATTAAGAAAGTACATCCCGCCGTACAACATATTATACTTGGTCTAAATCTGGACTAATTCATAATTATAATGAATAAAATTTTAGTTAGTTGGAAGCTTATATATGCAATGACATTTTGCTCAGCAGCTACTAGCATCGCCGCTCATAAACCTTACACTTATGCCTTGCCGCCGCCACCGAAGCATTTGGAGCATCCATCATATTACGACAAATGACCACCACTGCCAAATTACGTAAAGCACCCGCCTTACCATTACAATTCACCACCGCAGCCGAAAAAGTACTACTACAAGTCACCACCACCTCCAGCGTACTACTACAAGTTGCCACCACCACAAAAGCACTTAGAGCATCCAACATATTATTACAAACATCCACCACCACCACCACCACCACCATCACCATCGCCATCGCCACCCCCACCTTACTACTACAAATCACCTCCTCCTCCATCTCCTTCACCACCTCCACCTTATTACTACAAATCTCCACCGCCTCCATCACCACCACCTTACTACTACAAATCAACTCCTCCTCCATCGCCATCTCCATCTCCATCACCACCTCCACCATACTACTATAATTCACCACCACCTTCAAAGCATGTAGAGAGCCCACGGTACTACTACAAATCACCCCCTCCACCAAAGAAGCACTACTCGCCACCACATCCACCATACTACTACAAGTCACCACCACCTCCAAAGCATGTTGAGCACCCACAATACCACTACAAATCACCCCCTCCACCAATAAAGTACTTCTACTCAACACCACCTCCACCGTACTACTACAAGTCACCTCCCCCACCAAAGAAGTACTCTTACTCATCACCACCTCCACCATACTACTACAAGTTGTCACCACCACCAAAGCACTTAGAGCACCCACCATATTTATACAAATCACCCCTCCTCCATCTCCATCGTCGCCACCGCCTTAATAATACAAATTACCGCTGCCTCCATCGCAGCCTCCTCCATACTACTACAAGTCGCCTCCTCCACCATCTCCATCACCACCTCCTCCATATTACTACAAGTCACCTCCCCCACCATCTCCATCGCTGCCACCACCATACTACTGTCAACACAGTTGATTTGGTTTTTTTGAATGCCTCTCCAAGTGAGAGTTCCTTCAATTTATAGTGTGAGAACGTCTGATTACAAGGCTAAAGATCAACCATTACAATGGTCTCGCCTACCATCACTCCAATTACACTAATCACGTTAACTTAGAAGGGAAAATGTGTACTAATTACAGATTAATTACATATATACTAACAACTACTACTCTTCACCTCCACCACCAAAATACTACTAGCACAACAACAATTTGCAACATTACAATGGAGGGTCTTGAAGAGATCCTAGATGTTTGTATCTGCATGAAGCATTCATTGTATCATTTTTTTCTACAATTGTTGTTATATGTGTAACTTACCACAAACATTATTAAGATTTATGCTTACTTTCCTTGAACTGGTTTTTATTCATCAATTCAAGTCTAAATGGTGAGGAGCACTATTCAAATATTTAAATTTATACCTCTAATGGGCATTGCCTTCAATAAAGATGTCTGACCAATGAAGCATAAAAGCGTAAGCTTGAATATATGGGGAATCACTTTACCAACCACAACTTTAGTACAGTAAGTGCAAGAAATATTTAGTATGAAAACTGTATTAGTGGCATCAGATACACTAAAAGGAATTATCTTGATTTTACTAGGAAATATTATGTTTAATGTCATTGAATTTTCCCACTGTAGTTCATTCGGCAATACTTTTTCTTCTTAGAAATTGTTTTCTGGCTCTAATTTTGTTGTTATATCTGACTCTTCAACAGATAATGCTGATACATCTAACAGTGGAAACTGAAAGCTAATTTGAGTAGTCCTTTAAGCAATTTCAAATACGAGTCAAGTAACAAAAATACTCCCATAATTTATTTCAGGATACAGAAGTGATCATATTACCATAAATGTAGCTTACGAAAGATAAACATGAAAGAAAGAAAGAAATATATTTGAAAAGGAAAAGGAAAAAAGCTGTATGAAAAACACTATAACCTCAATAAAAGGCAAGATGAAGCCACCATCGTATAAAACTATATTTCTAGTTCTTTACCCTTGGGTACATTAATAGCCACCTCCTTGTAACAAATTGGGCAAGCCTGTTATATTAGGAACTGTTAGCAGCATGATTTCATACTAATCTACATTTCAAGGAAGGCTGGTGGCTTACCTTGTTGATGCTAAGCCATCTACTCCCACAAGCAGCATGGTAGACATGTTTGCATGGAAGAGTCATCTGCCTATCACCTCGTTTATACTCCATTTGGCAAACTACGCACCTGTTAGTGACAGAAAAAAAAAATATCATTATACTTTAAATATTTAAAATTAGATTTTTAATAGAATCAGGGCTTTGATATGGGTTGTAATATTGTTAAATTCGGTATTTGTCATTTTATTATTGAAACTTTGCGCCCCTTAATAATGCTTATTACTTAAAAGAAAAAGATTGACTTTTAAGGTTAGAGAAACATGCCTAAAATAAAAGATAAGTTTGACTTCTAAGTTTACACAAACATGCATATATGTTTGGGTCATAAGTTTGGTAGGAAAAGAATTTTCTATGGCTCTCCTTACCTTTCTCCTTTGAATTTCTTTCTTGAAAATAAACCATGCTTAAACTTTGAAATTGGAAGCAACGCAATGAGATCCTCAGAAAGACCTCTGCTTTGAGTTCCAACAACCTCACCCAGCTCAAGTAGCTCCTGTGAAAAGGAATGAGAGTATGTATAAATATTCAAAGGGTGTTTGGTAGAGATTAAAATTGGATTAAAATTGAAAAATTAGCATTATTGTTGACTTTTATTAGACGAGTGGAACCCAATAACAGCTATATTTTCAATTTTAATTGGATTTTGAGCTATACCGAACACGCCCTCAATCTGAATAACCTTATCCCAGAATTGCTCTTATTCCATATGTATATTAAAAATGGTTTGCAACTAAAAAATAAACTAAATGCACTTCATGAAAATTGCCTGAAAGAGATCATTCCGCATATTTTATCCACAGCAGCAAAAAATTTGTCCGTTCTTTTTCCAAATATTTAACAAAAATCATCCCTACTCAGTTCCATGATTTCACAAACAAGAACAGAGAGATGGGAATAAAGCAGAAAATATTCCAGAAAGACGATCCACTCAAACCAAGGGACAGTATCTGAAGCAATCTGTTTGTCCCCTTTCAAGATAACTGAAAGTGTTGCTAACACCATACTTTGCAGAAATAAGAAATGAACAGCGACTGTAAAACAGCAAGACTGAAAATGTATTGAAAATTAGGAACGTATTGCTTCGTGGGAGTAATATTGTATCCCCTATAAAAATAAAAGAAAATAGGCAATTCTAAATGAAAATTATGGGCACAACATAAGCCATTTACGATAGGGAAAATTACGCCTGGGTTCCCAATCTATGCATAGTGGAGCACTTAGGCCCCCAACCTTTCACCTTTACCAAATTAGGTCACCAATGGAAGGAAACAGCTCATTGGACTTATAAAGATCATTATACCTTTATTTTGAATAAAAGAAAAGGAAAGGAAAAGAATGATAAAAAAAATCTATCCTCCCCCACCAACACCAGCCACCGCCATCCTCAAGCTGCTTCAGATTATACATTAAGTCGTCCTCAAACCAGCATTAAGCTAAAGGGATGTGTTCAAATATATTTGCCCATCCAAAACTGGCACTTCTTTTCATTCTTCAACGGCCAAACATAATCTGAAGCTAGCATACCCTGTGATACTACAACAATAGAAATTTTTCCCTAACTTCATCATTAGCAAATAGGTCTCTATGCTTTCACGAGAGCAACAATAACCTATAACATTAGGTTAATTAGAATTATAATTATTGGAGTTACTACACATCCCATTTAGAACTCAGGAGGCATTTGATAAAATTTATTATGACAAGGTCTCAAGATGTGCAAGACGTAAAACAGAAGACTCATTATTAACATTTCAAACCTCATAACTCATGTTGTCAGGATTGATGTTGTCCTCCCAAACAACCTGCATTAGTTAACAAAAGAATTTACCAATTAATACCAATCATATCCTCCCTAAAGTTACAAAGCAAATGACGAGAAAATGAAAAGCTTGAGAAGCGTTTAACTACAAATGCGAAAACCTCCTACCTCATAGTCATGAGTGTTCTGTTGATTCCCAGGACCTGGAGAAACCAAAGATCAATGGTCAATGCCACAAAATAAAATCAGCAAGCTTCACCTCAGAGTAACACAAGATCGTCGCACAAGAGTAGAAAAATAGTCAAATATGAATGATTGTAATACTCAAAAGCAAAGGAACACGTGGAGTGTCTTGGTTTTCTTCCCATAAAAAATTATTTCTCACAAAGTTAAAACTCTCTCACTTCCAGAAGATGACCATTATAATTTACATTTCACAGCATGAAAAAACTGGGGCGTATTGCTTCTGGCTTATTTCAACATATTCTTATATGTAAAATACATAACCCACATATGAGAAGCATTAGAACATTCACAAGGCTGTGTAAGTGTTGTCACTCGTGTAAATTACATATTTAAGGTCCTCACAAAATACTCCCTCCATCCGCAATTGATTGAACTGATTTTATTTCCGTGGTCAAAAGAAAAGTTTCTCACCATAACAGACACAATGTTAAAAAAAGAGAGAGAGAGAGAGAGAGAGCACTGTTATGCAAATTTCCTTCCATTCATATGCTAACAGTTCTATATAAACTGATTGGAAACCAAAATCAGAACTTACACTCTAAAGGCGAAGAGGAGCTCAAATTTTCTTCCTCGTGTACGAGTGCAGCTGTAGCTTGATCATCAGCTGGCACCAGTGGGTTCTCCAAATGCCTGCTATATTCATCAATCCCTTGGATATGATCGTTGACCACATAGCCATGCGCACATTCATAGTGAGAGGAACTTTCAAGTCCAGTTACGGCATATTTGTATAAATTAGTATTCGTCGCATAGTAAGAACTCTCCTGCACAAAGTTGGAAGCAATCACATACATTATTCTCTGCATGCAACTCAATATCCCTGTTGTTCAAGTTCGAGTAAACAAGGGAAAAAACGAATACCCTTGTTTGGTTAAGGCCTAAAATTAAAACATCTGCCATATCCATGGTGTTCATGTATTGAGCAGTTGAGGTATCTATAGATTGCTCAAGCTCGGTTAGAAATCATAAGCAAACTTGAGCAAGCTCCTGTGGAATCAAATTCAGCTAACTTAAGTAACTTCATTCATTTACACAGTTTCGGATATTTACCAGATCAACTTAGCCATATCAATCCGAGTTGAAAAAATTAGGGACCGCATTTATGTGTACAAGCTTGGTTTTATCTTTGACCTCCAAAACCATCATACTATTATAACTCTATGGTCATTAAGACCATCGATGGTTCAGTCAAAAAATTAACTTTTGAAAATCTCATACATGTTTGGCAAAAAAAAAAAGTTAGTTTTAAGCTTAGCATGATATACAACATTTTACAAGCTTCAAGCGAGCCAAGCCTAAGCAAACTTCAAGCTATCCTAGCTTCTTTACATACTTATGATGGTGAAATGATGTCAAGTGTTATATGGTCCAAAAATTCTCTAAAAGTTTTTACTTTTTACTCAGTTATCAGCAAGAACAAAAAGGGACAAGACAAATACTTTTCGAGAAGCAAATCAAAATAGTTCGATAATGTACCTGAGCATAGGGAGCATCGGCAAAAATGAAATTTACATGGTCATAAGTAAGACCTCCAAAAAAATCCCCAAAGCTCCCTATTGAATTATAAGGCGCAGCATAATTTTGGTAATGACCTTCCATTGGCGAGTTCCAATTCATCTTTGAAAAAGCTATCAAATTGTTTCCTTTCCAATTAAATTTTGTCCAAAAATAAGTCAATAATTCTCAATTACTCGCACATTCTTGCAAACCCTGCAATAAATCCATCTATATTTCAATTAAAAGAGTTCGAAAATTTTCAAGACATAAATCTTAAATGAGCAAGGAAACTATTAAATAAAAAATTTGTTTTTACATTTAGAAAAACAATAGCCAAATTCTGCTATTTCAACAAGAAAAAATGTATTAAAATAAGTAGAATGCAGTAAAATAAGTAAAAACATCAAGAAAATAAAAAAGTTTGCATTGAATTGGAAGTAGTTTTGATGACAATAAAGTTATCGAATGTAAATATTCGCATTTTATAAATTATTACAGTGTAACATTCACCAAAAGTGATAGAAAATGAAATCCTTACTGAATAGGATTGCCACAGGGTAGCCAAAGATTCCCCATTTCCCACCCTATTTACTAAAAAAATTAGGGAGAGTAGCTTTAGCTTTGTTTGGTTCGATTCGGTTTTAAAAGAAAACTATTCGAATATTAATGGGAATAGTAGAAATAGAATTAGGTCCGTTTCTAGAGAATCGAACCGAAACCGAATAACTCGGTTTTAGATGGGTCAGATTTTTTTATATTTAAAAATTAGAAAAATAAAGTATATGAAATTACTTGTCAAATTAAAAATAAATAAAAATAGAGTATGAAATTACTTGTCATTTTTATAATATAACAATACAAAAAACTAGATAAACAAAAATACACTCCAAAACTCAACATCATTCGTAAATGCCAAAAAAAAAATGANTTGTTTGGTTCGATTCGGTTTTAAAAGAAAACTATTCGAATATTAATGGGAATAGTAGAAATAGAATTAGTTCCATTTCTAGAGAATCGAACCGAAACCGAATAACTCGGTTTTAGATGGGTCAGATTTTTTTATATTTAAAAATTAGAAAAATAAAGTATATGAAATTACTTGTCAAATTAAAAATAAATAAAAATAGAGTATGAAATTACTTGTCATTTTTATAATATAACAATACAAAAAACTAGATAAACAAAAATACACTCCAAAACTCAACATCATTCGTAAATGCCAAAAAAAAAATGATATATAAACACCATAAACGGTAAAATTTGGATATAAAATTATTTTTTTAAGAAATCCATTAGAATACATGTAGTATTTATAATCTTATTATCTTTTATATTCATCAATGATCTTAATTCTTGATAGCTGATTACTTCGAAAATAATGAGAAATTTGAATTCTTATAAAATATTGAACTAAAAGTCTAAAACTATATTTTTTTTCTATTGAGTTGCATTAAAGTTATGAATTTACAAAGCATTTATAAATAAATTTGAATTTTTATTACACATTAGGATATGTTGTAAAGAAAGAAGAAACGTACGAAAATGAAATTTTGACGTTAGATAATTTTGGGTTCTAATCTTCAAAGATTTGGTATATCTTGGTATAATGCACTAATGAAAAAAGAAATTTGGAAGAAACAAATTCACTAAGCACCGAGATTCGGACCAAAATTGATCGATTCTTGATTCATGGTCCCAAAATCTCTTTTAGTAGAAAAACGGGAATTGAACCGACAAATTCTATCTAATTCAAGTTCAATGTCACCTATTTTCGAGAAAAATGTACACCCATACAAAAAATCATTTAATAATATTGTCCTAGCAAGAGACATTAAATTTTGAAGTTAACGTAGGGACAATGTTCTCCATCTCGGAATCAATTACGCAATAGAGCAGGGACAAGATATTTTGCCATTCTTGATACACAAATGACAAAATTTTTATTATAATTTTGCTGCTTAGCTGGGACAAGATATTTTGCCATTCTTGACACACAAATGACAATTTTTTTATTATAAAGATTTAACCCCAACATTGACGGCTCTCACCACCCGCCCTCTAGAGCATCGTGAAGGAGGTATATCGCGAATATGTCTCAACAGATTAAGGTGCAAAAGCTGCCACTTTTTTTATTATAATTTTGCTGCTTGGATGTCAAGTTGTACTTGCCACTTGTATTTCACCTAGGGGAGGTCGTACTTTCATCTCTGTCACACTTTGCACATGAATTGTATGTTCTTATGAGTTATGTGCAAAGGAGATACGGGGTGTTAAGTTGGTAGAACAGCTCGCCTCGTTCATTATCGGGCTCAGCTCGATACAAGATGAGTCAGCTTGTGATCATAAATGGAGCAAGTGGAGCACAGCCAAACTCACTATTATAAATCTTTGTCGATTCACTCGACTTGCTAGTATCTCGCACATTTTTATTCTTTATGATTGTTTATTTTTATTTTTTCTTGGCTCATGAATGAGCTGGTGCAATCGAACTGTCAACTCAAATGAAAAAAATCAACTCGACTCGTTTCATGACTCGCCTTCGAGTTAAACCACAAACATCCCTACGGTTTCGTTACACGAAATAAGATAGTAAGAGACAAAAAGAACTATTGTAAATTTGTTGACTTGTAACTAGGGTTGTAAATGGATTGAGTTTTGATCCGAATTCAATGAAATTAACGGGAGATGAATTTAAGGTGTCATTTTGATAACTCGATCAAAATCCAAATTCGATAATCTATTACTAAATAGAACAAATATGAATGTAGGTCAATCAGATCCAATAACAACTCAATCCGATTTGTTATAATTAGTTGAATCGATTAAATATTCTTATGCCATGTTATCACTAAAATAAATAAATGAAAAAAAAAATAGAATAAAAAAGTCATCAAACTCAAAACATTAAAAGAAAAAAAAAAGTATTATCCACCTTGCACCATCAATTGTTTGTAGGGCTTTCCGTTTCTTATGCTTTCCAAAAAGTTATGTCATCCCACGTCATTCTATAAAATAAAATAAATTAAATTAAATAGGAACTTGCCATTGATTGGATTTTCACTATTTGGGCCCTATTAGTTTAAAAAATGAGCATAAATAATAAGTTAATTTTAACATTGGTTGTATCTTCCCTATTTCTTCAATATGGATTTAACAATCAAATATCCGTTAGATTATCGAATCGAATTGGATCCATAAATTATTCTTATCGGATCAAATCGAATATGGACATATCCGGTCCATATCCAATCCATTTACACCCTACTTGTAACCATTCACATGGTCTTTTCAGCTTCTTTTGTTTCATCTCATTCGGTAGGTTTAGGCGTTTAGCTAAACTAATCTAGGTGAATAATTTGGCATGGGCTCCACAAAGATCTTTTTACCAAAAAATCGAAGTCATTCATTACTTTCATATTATGGGGTTGGTGGCCCCTCTTAAAGGATATAATTGCTCGTTGAAGTCTAATGAGCTCTGATACCATGTTAAGATTTGGGGTTCATGGTATCAGAGCACATTAAACTCCAACGAACAATTCGGTCCGATTAAGATTTCAAAAAAAAAAATGAGCATACGAATTTCAAAATTGATCTGCTCAAACGAGTCACCATCTTGCGGGACATGTTAAGGGATAGAATTCCACATCGTATAAAAATGAAAACATAGACCAATTTGTAAGGGTTTGTACTACTCCTCTAACAAGGTTGACATTTTAATATGGAATCTCAAATCTTAACAGCCCTTTGTGATTATTCAGAGGAAGAAAGTGATTCCCAAAGGGAATATAGCAAGTTTCTTGTGCCTTAGTTGGAGTTGATGATCTAGTAATAGATCGATCAATGTCTTAATGTTAAAGAATTCCGAGCGATAGACTAATTGATATCTCAAATATATTCAACTGAAATAAATCATAAGGTGGAGGCTGGAAATTACCTTGGTAGATAAATTGTAGAAAGAAGATTGAAAAACAAATTAATTATGCCATAGAAACAATACCCAAATTCTTAAGCTAAGGATCTTGCATAAGAGTTTCAAAACATAATAAACGTTTTCTTATGATCTATTTCTTGTAGAGACAAGATTTTCTTGATTTGCCAACCAATAATACTTGTATTCATATCTAACCTAGGATCCATATCTTTTAGATCACCAAAAGCATTTGATTATGGCCCAATGGCAGTTGACATTGGTTGAGGGTTGTTGGTAGTGTTCTCCTTCCAGCCATAGTTAACTGTTAACTATGGAAATCATATATTTATAATAGTTAAGCATATAAAAATAACAATTTAACAAAGATATGGACCTTTTGTCTTGTATCGGTATCATCGGCTGAGATTTTATAAATTTTAAAATTATTT
>CAIGRF010089372.1:19624-34426 GCA_903798235.1 Fraxinus ornus
GTAATCAATCCAATGAAACGACGGATCCACTCCGAAGTTCATCACCCCCAACTAACCCCTTGTTTGATTGTCATTATTTCAGAAATACGTTTATCTTCTTTTCAATCACATTTTTTAATAAAATAATATTACATACAAATTTAAAAATTCTTTATTTTTATACCACACATTGTTCATCAATCTATTATTCAGAATGCAATTTTTTTCTTAAATGATTTTACTCAATTCGTTGCATGTGACGTGTGATTTTATTAATTGGGCCATTTTGGCTCAATACATTTCTGTGGCAGCTGAAAGAATGTACGCACAAGCAGCAAGTGTGCTTTAGCGAGTCGGTTTTGTCGAAGATGATGTTTAAATATATCCATGAATTTCGTAGCACCGGTGTGTAAACAAGAAGGGATGCTGCATTTTTGACAAAGCTAAAACTATAATTAAAGTAGATTATTTTATATTCACATATTTTGTTGGACTTACAACTACTATCCACTCATTATTTGACACACTCTATAAAACTCACTTTATAATCACTTAAATTTTAATTTAAGCATTCCCAAACATGCACTTAGCCTTGCTAACTTTCCCTTCTGTCATTACGAAGGATGGGGATCGAAGACAATCCATTATAGTAGTCTGTCTAAAAAGGGTTTAGTCCTTCTCTTGATGATAATATTGGTGAATGAAGTCTCACATTGGAGATAATATAGACAGAGACGAGCAAGTGGAGGTTGGAAGTCACTCTGTCGTCTAGCAAAATGGGACAATCGGACTCAAATTTCCAGTCCAATGAAGTAAACAAAACACAAGCATGCCCCACATGCCCCAAAGGTTAAGTAAAACACATTCATCTGAAGTCCCGACAAATGTAAGAACAATGCACAGGCCAGAAGTTTTTAAGCAAGCGAAAAACAGAAACAACTCTTACGATAGTCCTGCTTCAGTTTCCGTGACCGTGAACAGAAATTGTTACCAAAACAATTGAGAGCAAAAAACAAAAAGAAAAAATCCCGTCGCCTGGAAACTTGGTACAGCTCTGAACAATACAATTGCAAGAGTTCACATTATATTATCACAATTTGGGATGATAAAATTACAGCAAAAGAGATGCAACAGAAGTTTCTCAACGATTCCATTATTTCCCCACCTTGTGAACATATGAAAATACCTGGAGGATATGAGCAAGAAATTGAAAGCAAAGGCAAAAGTGATAAACTCACTATCTCACCTGATGTAGAAGGAACTCTAGATAATCACAGGAGAATGATCCGATAAATGCTCTGGTCCCCCCACGATCGTCACAGGTTCCCCCACATAAGCTTACAAGAAATTAACATTCCGACAGATTTCAACTTTTTAGTTAAAAATGAATCACGATGTGTATTCAAATGGCTGTGGAGGCTGGGGCTCCTCATCAACAGCCATTGCTGAGGCTGAGCCCTGTTGTCCAGTAACTGATCCACCAGCATTCGATGCTGCTGCAGATGAGGGTGTATCAGTGAGAGACAATACTTCAGGTTCATTGGGACGTAGATCTTTTAATAGCACAAATCCTGAAGGCGCTGACTTCACTGGCATATATCTGCTTTCTTCAAGAAATTTGATGAATTTTTCTTGAGCAGGTACCACTCTGGCAGGGTTGGTCAACAATTCAAACGATGGCTCTGGTTCTGCCTTCTTATCTGCGGGATTATCTACCTGGCAACAGCAAAAGTTACAAATCAGTAATCAAGTTTTATTACCAATAAGTTTGGAGTCGGCTATGATCTTTTTTGGCCATTAAGTTGGGTTCATCGATATATTAACTAGAGGATCCAATACAACTAGATTGTTTGCAACTACAAGCCAAAATATTTTTAATCTACCTCTCCCTCTTCATGTTCCACTAACACCACATCAACCTGGTGCATACAAGCTTCTTTAGGTTTGCAACACACATGCACCAATAATGTGTAATCCTTCCCTTAAATTACCCTCCCTTAGTACCATTCCACTTGTTGTATATTCTCATTTCTTTTCTAATCCACCCTATTATGGCCACACAACCATCTTAACATCCTCATTTTAGCTGGGTTATCTCGAGGACATTTTGTCCTTCAATAACCCAACATTTGTAGTACCATAAAGCATAGCACATCTAATAATTATTTTGTGGATTGACCTCATCAGCCTAATGGAAATCTTCCAATCAAATAAAAAATTCATGCAGCACATCTCCATACATCATAACCTCTACAGGTCCTTTCATGTTGATAGTCAAACCAACGTTACCCAAAAGCAACATCTAATAATTATTTTGTGGATTGACCTCATCAGCCTAATGGAAATCTTCCAATCAAATAAAAAATTCATGCAGCACATCTCCATACATCATAACCTCTACAGGTCCTTTCATGTTGATAGTCAAACCAACATTACCCAAAAGCATCTCTCTCTGAAACAGCAAGATCCACTATATTGACTCCACTATTATCCTTGTACCTACTAATTACGAAATGAGCGTTCCAACTTCCATGTACTCCGTCTTAGTTTAACTTAACTAAAACATTTAGATTCTGAAGCACACCTCCAAAATTCTAATCAACAAATTAAACTACACCAAGTTTCACGTACTCAAAACTATCCTGTTGACATACAACATGCACAAAGGGGTGTCATCTTGATGTGTTTACCATCGCCCAAGTAAATAGGGTACTTTATTTTCCAAACAGCTATGAACTGCATATCGACCATCACTATCGCATTTTTAAAATTACAAGATCAAAGACGTTTCTAAAACCCACTCACCCACCCAGCCTGCGTAGGAAGGAGATGTCAGCTTATGCATCATGTAATGCAAACATATAACACCCATAACACGTGTAAAAAGGAAATGATAAGCAAAAGAACCGAGGATATAGATTATTATAGCACAAACCTGCATGGAATCCCCATCCTTATCACTTGATTTTCCCTTTCCGGTGGAACTCGACTCCGCTCCAGATGGCTTTTCTGCATTGGCCTTTTCTGCCTCTTTCTTACTAGCCCTAGCCTTGGCTCTTGCTGATGTTGATAAAACAGCTGTAGGAAGCTTGACAGCTGAAGTGGTGGTGGGTACAGAAGTTGGCTTGGGATACTCAAACAGTGATGGCTTTGCATGTGATAGGAACTCAAATCTTGGCACTTTAAGGTCATAGTTCAGACCAATAAAAGCAGTGGGTGAGAATGCCAAGCTAATAAAATATATAAGCGGGTACCAGTACCAAAACTGGCTGAACACAGCAAGACCAACAACAGCAGTAATTTTGTCATGTTTTGTCTTAGACAGTAACTTTATGGTCACATTCCTTCCACCGGCATCAAGAATGCCAGAAGCTAAAATAGCACCCATCTTGCTCATGGTGTCTTCATGCTTATCAAGAATAATTTTTTCCAACTGTCGTCTAAGGGAGGAAAACGAGATAAGATTATAAGAGATGAAATACTAAGCAAGGTAAAAAATACAAATAAAGATACAATACCTGAATACACCAACACGCGAATCACTGGCCTCACTGATTTGGACCATCACCATGGCCATTGCAATGAGAGCACCTTGACGAACAAAGTCAACGACATCTGATGTCAGAGGCTCTAGCAATGATATGGCCTCGCTGAGACCAGTACCTGCACATGAAATTCCAACTGCCAATGCTGCACCATACCGAACATGTGGGTTGTAAGATTCAGATAACAGGGAAACGATCCGAGGAGTCTGCATTTAGAAAATTCAAAATGATTATCAGTATGAACACGGGTTAGAAGCAACACAGATGTCATTGTTTTGAAGAGATAATGACAAGTCCCAAAACCAGCTCCTTCCAAGCACAGTTGAGACTTAAAAACGGTAGTAAGAACAGCAATAGCAACACTTTAAAATAAACATAAAAAAGGCACCAACCTGTTCTGGATCAGAGTACAAGACAAACCCAAGAGCCAGGACAGCAGTCCGCCTGACATCATCACTCACATCTGACACAGCAAAATGTAACAATTGGCGGATGGCCTTATTGTTAGCAGTTCCCCTGTATGCCAATGCCAATGCATACATGCCACCATAGCGCAATATAGGGTCTTGATCCCGTGTCATTTGCTCAATCAGTGTATCAGCTTCTTCCTCTCTTCCATAGACTGTAAGTGCTATTCCCAATGCCAAACCCCTGAAACACGCAAATAAAACGGAGGAAAAACGATGAGAGAGAAATCAGAGTCCCAGACCAGTGCAATATGAACCAACTATACCTGATAATCTTTTCATGTTGTGTCTCGTGTGCATAAGCAAGCATTTCACCAGCCTTCTCACTTGCAGTTCCAACCATTAGTAAACCCATACTAATACCAGCAGCTTCACCAGCAACAGCACTGTCCGTGTACAGCACATTTTTTATGTCATCAAAGACATCATTGTCGGCAGTGCCTAAAGCTGCCAAACCAAGACCTAGGCATGCCCCATGCTGAATAACCTGCACCAAATAACATTTCCAATAGTAAGCTAGCTGGTAAATGAAAAAACACAATGTACGCATATGAAGGTATAGTAAATGAAAGAAGGCAAATATTTACCTCAACATTGGTACTTTTTAGGCTATCTCGAAGAAATTGTTTGATGCCCTCCCCATGGTTTGCATGAATTAAACCCAGAGCATACAGTGCTCCACCTTCTGAGTATGGACTGCCACCACCACCTGCCCCACCCTGTGGTAAGTAAGGTGCCATCAACGATCTTCCTTGCTGCAGATGGCCACTGTGTATAACACCCAGTCCTGCTGTTGCACTGAATTTAGCCCAATTTGTTGCCCTGCTCAGCCAGTCCTACATTCACGCACACAATAAAGTCGGCAATGTTAATCAACAATACATAAAATAAAATAAATCAATACATATTGGAAAAATGATTGACCAGATTCTCCCTAAGGAACGTATCCACAGTTGTTCCAGCATGCATAATTGCATTAGCATATATAGTAGCACTATGGCAGACGCTGTTTCTCATCTCAACAGACTGTTTTATTGTCTTCAGTGTAAGAAGATCTGACCTGCATGCAAATCAGTAACAAAACTTCAACAATTTTTAATCAGTAGCTTGTACAGACATACTGAAGGACTTTGAGAGAATCCATCAATGAAAGCACAAACTGATAGAATTGTCTCACTTGTTATGACTGTATAAAAATTGCAGAGCCAACTGTATAGACGTCTCTCCTGACAAAATTCCTTTGATTTTTGTTAACCTCTCAGCATAAATTGCATCGTTTGGATCAGTAGGCGGCACACTATTATCTACTTGAGTTCCATCCATCATTTGAACATCTTCTGTTGAGGTGGCATTTCCATCTCGCACAGAATCTGGTTCTGAAGAACCTGACTGCACAGACTCTGAAGGTTGTAACTTGGGACTCGACAACCTATCTCTCACTGTCAAAAGGAAAGCTTGGTGCTCATTCTCCACAAGATCAAAGGCTATCTGAAATGCAAGCAGAGCATCGTCCTTATTATCTGATCGTAGTAATTTTTCCAATATACTTGCAACACCATCCGATTCATCCAGAAACATGAGGCGTTGGCAAACGCTTAAATAATCCGGCGAAGGCAATTGCTGGTATACTTCAACAAGAAGACGAAGCACCTGTATGAGCAGTATAGAATCAGCATGCGATGTATTCAAAGAAACCTAGTTTGCTATCAAACACAGTCAAAAATTCCTCGAGCATTTTCCTTAAGCATCAGGTAAAAAGACCAAGAGGATTCAAAATAAAGCAACAAGAAATGATACAGAGATTGTTATTTAAGCATAAACAATTACATAAATCTTTTCTTCATCAAGCAACAGTTGAAAATAAAAAGACCCATTATAGAGCAGTGAAACAAGGGTATAAGCACATATAATGGTGCTTATGCATATACGCACAAAAAAAAAAAAGTCGTGTGTTTCCATGTCGATTGGAAAATCAACATGGTAACCAGTCAAGAAATCCCAATTTTGTCGGACAAACAAAGCCCACGGCACCTAATTTAGTAGAGCACTTCCTCTTCTCACATAGCTCAAGTTCCTGGTAGAGCTAGTTCTAGCAGCCAGAAATATCATGGTCCAGCTGTCGAAGCGATTCTGTGGACGTAACAAAAATATAACTATAAATTCTTTGGTCCCACCCGTTTAACTGCTCCACTTTATCTATATGTCACGATAGGACATTTCCATGATCTAGCAGATATGAGTAAAGTAAAATGCAAAGCTTTGATTTTTGTGCATATTATTTATTGCAGTCAATCACGCGCACATACAGCACACACTTAAACCTCACTACCTATCTATTCTACTACATATTCATCTTAAACAGCACGTAAATGCCCAGCCAGTTAGAGAAGAATGGATTAGTTTCAATTCCCTTCAACTTCAATTTCTCGTCTTCCTTGCACACTTTCATCGATCTTTTCGTGTCATTTCAAGAACAAAATGAAAAGTTTGAATCCCATAAGACAGGAGATTCTGGAAAACTATAATAATACTAAAAAAAATATACTAATAAAGGGCTAAGAGTAGACAAATATGAATATGGTATTAACTATATATGACATTACCTCACGACGATATTCTCTTCGATTAACAAACGAGTGACACATATCAATGCAATAATTAATAGTTGAATGAACATTGTCACTTTTTATAATTGCTTCCTCAAGCTTATCCAGTCTTCGGCATTCAATGGCCATTCCAATAGCTTGTTGATATTTTCCATCTAATATACATCTAAAAACAAACGGAAGTCACCTAAGTCAGAAGAAAAACATACAGGCTACAGCTACTTTTGGTATCAAGAAAACTACAAGTTCCCATACTTATCAAGCATTCTCTCAACAATTGCCTCTAATCTAGGATCCACCACCACAGATTCGTCATTCCCTTCAGCAGCCTTAGTCTTGAAATTGGCATATTCATCTATTGCTTTAGCTGAGAGAAGCAAGACATGATAAATTACTATTAGCATGAAAGGAGACAAAAAAGCATCTGGTAAGACTGCATTCTCACAAGTCATCTATCAAGAGAGCATATTATTTTTTTATAACTTCCACATAATTCTCATGAAAGGTGTCGAACCAGAGACATTGTTCTCTCTAGAAATAAACATATTTACACAGTTCTTCAGGAAAAAACAGGATGATGAATAAACTTTTACCAAGTAGGGTATGAACATAGTCTGAATCCTCTGAAACATCAAATAGAGGGCCAGCTCCAAGGGCATAGGATAAGGAGTCATTAAGTTCACCCAGATAATAAAAAACCTGATGACAGAAACGAGGTGATCTGTTAAAGACGAACAAAAGATGCATTCAACAGAAAAATAATTAATTCCTGGTTTTTATTAAGCCTATGTTTGACACCCATTTTTTTTTCATTCTCATTCTCATTTTTTTTCTCTTTCTTCATTTCCACCACACATTCTATCAATAAAATAATATTACACATAAACCCAAAAATTCTCTGTACTTTTTAACAACATATTCTTCCATCAATCGCTATTCAAAAATCAAATTTTCTCCCAAAATGGGTGTCAAACATAGGCTGAAATTCTAGTTGGATATAAGTTGGACAGGAAACAAGACTATGCATATGTTTGGCAAGTGTTTATAAACAGGTGTGTTTATGAATAAATAGAAATAAGCGGTGATTAAGTGGGTAGTACTTGTGGTCCAACGAAACATAAAACATAAACACTTTCCAGATATAGTAAATTTTATATTTGCAGCATTTCAAATATTTCATTAATCAAGCTAAAATTTAAAGAAGTTACATTTACGTTTAAGCACAAACAGATACAAGACAGTCAAAACAGAAGAAGCGGAGTTAATTTGACCTCAGCTTACTAGTTCAGTTCTCAACCTTAATAGACTGTCTTCATGATATTTCCAGTCCAGCACACCATACTTGATGACATATGGGAGGACAATACAAGCCCCAATTTATCTTTGTGCAACCACATTGCTTCAATGGACCCGGTACTCACCAATAAGTGTGTGTTTGTTAACTAACCTACATTCATTCTCACTCCCTTCTGAAAGAAGATTTAGCTATGCTAGTACAATTAAATGAACTTTGTTGAATAAGCAATTGTTAACTACAAAACCTAAAAAGGCATCTATCTCGTTTTAATACCACTCATAGAGGTTACACAAAGTGCCATACTCCAGAAAAAAGAACCGAAATTTAGAAATCGCCCTAGTAAAACATGAGATTTTAGACTCCATTAATAGATGATTTGCAAATGGAGCACGTTTTTCTAGTTTAATATAGCACTTTCAAATGTGTAATACAATACTCACATCTATGAATCCCCTAACAGATTAATAGATGATTTGCAAATGGAGCACGTCTCAGAATCTAATCCTCTCAACAGAAGAACCCTCTTCCACGATCATTTTCACAATTATTCGCTTCGGACGACTTCCAGTTTACGACAAAGATATTTCATATGGTACTTTTGTTCTTTAACCTAACAGATTCATCACTTCCATTGCAAAATATGTGCGCAGAGGCATATCTATAAGATGATAAGCCTCAAAACAAATGATAGCAGCATTGCTCACACCTCAGTTAAATGTACTACATAATACTGAAATTTTGCTGAAATGGTCATAACATTGGGTAATCACAAGCATGTACATAATTTAACCATTTCGTCCTTCATACTGCATTATCATGATAATATTCACACTTTTATGAGATATACATTAACTTGCGTGAGCTAGTGACTTCTTGGGATTCTGGAATCGGGAGGTACCCATCATCTGGGCTATCCATTCAGATAAGATCTATATCATCCTTTCTAACAAGAAGATAAATCTTTTGAATTAGAGACTCTACTATGGATAAGATGAATGGCTGCTACAGGTGCTACATGGGAAATCTTTGCATTATTTCAGTTTCCAAATTGTAGGAAATTAGAAAATAAGTCCATGTTTGGTACACATTAAAATTTTCATTTTCATTCTTCTATCATTTTCAACCAAACATTCTTCAATAAAATAATATTTTCCATCACATCAATAACTTTTTATTCTTTTTCAACCACACATTCTTCATCAATTTATATTCCAGAATACATTCTTCCAAAATAATGTGGCTCAAACACACCCTTACAACCATCACATTACTGCAAACATTAAGAATACATTCATGTAATATATTGAGATACCATATTATTCAATGATTCCATGAATTTTAGATTGATAAACTTAAGCCCATGGTTGAGCCCCATTCTCTAAAAACTCATTTTCAACAACAAATTCTTCCAATAAAATAATTTTACATGCAAATCCAAATTTTTACTTACTTTTTAACCACACATTCTCCAGCAAATACTATTACGGAACTTATATTTTTTACAAAAAAATGGAGCTCAAACAAAAGCTAAGAGTGTGTTTAAGTCACATTATTTTAGAAAAATGTATTCTGGAATAGTAGATTGATGGAGAATGTGTGGTTGAAAAAGAAGGAAAAGTTATTGATATAATGGAAAATATTATTTTATTGAAAAATGTGTGGTTGAAAATGAGTAGAATAATGAGGTGATACCGATTAAAATCTAGGGTGTGTTTGAGCCACATTATTTTGGAAGAATGTATTTTGGAACAGTAGATTGATAGAGAATGTGTGGTTGAAAAAGAATGAAAAGTTATTGATATAATGGAAAATATTATTTTATTGAAAAATCTGTGGTTGAAAATGAGTAGAAGAATGAAAATGAAAATTTTAAGGGGTACCAAACAGGGGCTAAGTACGCAGAAGCTTCTCAAAAGGTCTTTACAAAAATATGGGCACTTCAAATTTCAGACTTACTAAAAAGTGGATATATAAATATCATCACAAATGACGCATATTGTTACCTTCGAAAACTGTCATGTAACAAATTAATTCAATGATTCCACAAATTCTAGATTGACAAAATCAAGTATAGAGATGCTTCTCATAAGGTCTTTACACCGAAAATATGGGCACTTCAAATCTTAAACTTTTCAAAAGTGGATACATAAATATTGTCACAGATGAATGAAGCATGTTGTTACCTTCGAAACAAGTAATGCTGCCAGTTGTCTTTGGTCAAACTCTTCATCTTCATATAAACTTTCTCTGTATAACCACAATATAAAGTAACAGAAGTACACAAGCATTATTGTACAGAACGGAAGGATGTAATTTAATATCTAACAGACGCCAAGTTTCCTGATACAGACACAAATGCAACCACTTACATGAAACTTAAAAGACCTATAAAGCAACAAGCTTACCAGCAACTCTGCTTCAAGAGATACTCTCATGGTCACTATAAATCTTTACTAAATATATTATGAAATTTACAGACATCGTCTAATAATAGTAAAAAGTTTAAAACAGGTCCTTCATTATATACATCTGAACTAGACATACTTGTATATACCGAGAAATTGCAGAAGCAAGGAGTTGTTTCTTATGTTTTTCAACCTAACTGAGCAGAGTAAGCCCATGTAACCTGTTTGACAGATTTTTTCTTCCCTTTTTTTGGAAAGAATGAGTTTTTGAATAGTAATTTTTTGAGAATGTGTGGTTAAAAAATAGAAAGTTTTAGGTTTACGTGAAAATATTTTATTGTGAGGTGTGGTTGAAAATAAGTAAGAGAAAAAAAAAGAGTTTTGAAAGAATGGTTACCAAACAGGGGCTAAATTTTATGATATCAATAGCAACTCAGGTCTCTCAAGTTGGACAAGGGCCATAGTTGCAGAATTTCTGCACAAATCAAGATTGAGAAAAAGAAGTTTTCCCAACATCACTCAAACCATTGTCCAATCCTACTCGGCAAAAAACGACATGCTTATAAAGGCCTAAGCCACATAACTTCACTGTTTTCTTCTTTCATATATTCTCTTGTTGCTTTCTAAATCGTTTTATTGTTCTTTTTTCTTAAAAGTAAAGTAAACAAATTTATAAAAAGTTGGTCAATTGTATCATTCAATATAGAAACTTAGTTCTAATCAAGGATTAGTGATCTTTTTAAGAGATTCCTACTTCAAAATTAGCTACTTTAAGAATCCATTTCAAATTTCTAGTTGTAAATTAGACTTTTACTTATACTGAAATGATTTATTATGGATCTTTAAATATTTTGAGGTTTATTATGATAATTTAGCATTCATTAAATTTTTTCAATTATTTTATTGGTTTATGTTCAGGCTAACACCTTAAAGCGCCTCAAGATACGGTTTAGCCTTTCTAAGCACTAATGATGCATACATCATGAGACTCAATGTGGAAAACTTCATCAAAAGTCATGGCATGAATCCTAATACATTTTCAACTGGGCATCCCCCTTTTGCAGGTTTAGATGCTTTGAATCTTCCAAAAAAGCGTCTCAATACTGAAACAATTACACTTCCCTTTACCCAAACAACTAATTGCTCCTAGACTTTAATTAGATGCCAGTTGAGGCATTTTACCATTGAATTAACAGGCGTTGTATAGTTCTATGTATATTCATTAACTATAAAAATTGGATGACCTTCTAAAGAAAAAAATAATATGAATCCAGATCATTAATTAAAACACAAAACTCAAAGCCAAATGAATGTATAGTAGCGAAACAATATTTCATATTTCAGATCTCTCTCAAAGCATAGTAGCCAAATAAAAACCGTTGGTTCAGACTAATAAACCCTATTAAGTTAAGGGTGGTTATATTGTCACCACAATTTTTATTTGTTACACCACATTTTAATTGTAATTAAGATCCTCAATATTTGTTCATTGTAGCAATTATTTCCTTAATTTTTCTCGTCAAATTCTTATCTTCAACCATCCATTAATTAGTATATCTCATCCTTGACGGTGATTTGTGTTAAAATATTTTGTTTCCATGCATTGAAATGAGGGAAAAAAATTGTTTCATACCTTTTATTTATATATTTTTTAAATATGACGAAAAAATAAGTTGTTACACACTATTTCAACAGACCTTTTTGGACAAAATGTATCAACTAATAGAAAGTTTGAAAATAAGAATGCCCCAAAAATCGTTAAGAGACAAAAATGTTATAATGAGTAAAGATCGAGAACTTTAAGTATAATTAAAATGTGATGCAAGATATAAAAAATTGTAGTGTGAATATAGTTACCCTTAAGCTAAACCCCTCCCAACTCCCAAACATTATGTTAAATCTTTAACCCCACATTTTCTATACCAAAATTCACAATTCTACTATCCTCGCTAAAGTTTCCCGAATATCATCCTTCAGAAGAACCCATTAAATTTCCACCAATATCCAATAATTCCAATATCAGAACCAAGTCTTAAACACCATGTTAATCCCAGCAAAAAATAAATAAAAATCCAGCCCCAAACCTTATTCTTAACACGCAATCCCCAAAACTGTACTTCACCTAATTCTCACATCAATTTTATTAAGAAACCAAGTTTAACTTCCAAATAAGACTTCCTTTTCAGATTCATATAAGTTTTGTTACAAATTATCATCTTTTACCAAAGCACAAAAGCAGAAATGCCCGAGTTCCCAAGTAAAAAGAAAATAGCATTCACACTCCGAAACCCTACTGCCCCTACATACATACACGTACGTATAAAGAGAGAGAAGAACGATAAAGTACATTATGGGTACGGAGGTGGAAATCTCGGGCCAGAAGTAATCAACAAAGGCGTTGAGATTTGAAAGCGCGTGTAACTTAAGCGCCGGGTGAGTCTCGTTCAGCATCGCCAATAAACCTCCCGCCGAGCTCACCATCGTCGCGGCTGCCGCCATCTCAGCTTCAGAAATTATATTTAAATTTGTCAATTTGTGAAAACGAGATTTGAATTTTTAAAGAAATTAGGGTTTGGATCTGAGAGAGGAAGAGGGAAGTAGATGTGTTGTGAGGGCTGAATTACGGATTTCTTGAGAGAAGGGCAAAGTTTCCTCAACGGGTGCAAATTGTGGTAAAGGCTATTCGCACAATTTTAAAATTTTCATTTTCACAATTTATCAAATTAATCGTATGCTCGTACAATGTATGGACTTTAATATTTTTAAGACAGTATTAACGTATCAAATATTAATAATATTGTGAGACGTCGAAAGATCTAATATAACAATTAGTAAAATTTAATAATGATAATGTTTTAGTAAGATTTAAATGAAAATTTTTTTGTAAGAAAAAATTGTTATAAGGAAGAAATTAATGGGGACAATATTAATCATTTTGAAACTTGTTAACATTTCAAAAATTTTATAATACACACTGAATAAGGAAGAAAGTTTAATGAAAAAAAAAAATTTATTTTCTGATAATATTAAAGACGCTACGATTCTATTTTTGAGGAGTCATACAAATATTGAAGAAAAAATCTTATCAAGTATTTGGGAGTAATGCNAAGATTTAAATGAAAAAATTTTGGTAGCAAAAAATTGTTATAAGGAAGAAATTATTGGGGACAATATTAATCATTTTTAAGCTTGCTAACATTTCAGAATTTTTATAGTATATACTAAATAAGGAAGAAAGTTTAATGAAAAAAAACGAAAATACTTTCTGATAATATTAAAGACACTACGTTCTATTTTTGAGGAGTCATGCAAATATTGAAGAAAAAATCTCATCAAGTAAATGAACTTTGGTTTTCATGTATGTATGGAAAGAAATATTTTCTAATGTTTTTGAATTAAATTATGAATAAATGAAATTATATTTATAGTTTGTGTAAAATGTAAAAGAGTAGAATTTTTTAATAAAAAAAAAATAAGGAAAAAAAGGTGCGTCTCCGCATTGTGCGGAGACACACCCTCAGTGTCTCCAAATAATTTGGAGACACACACGGTGTCAGAATTATTTGGAGGCACCGTGCCCAGCGCGGTCCCTCCGAACAATTCAGAGACACCACGGGCACGGTGCCTCCGAATAATTATGGTTCGGAGGGACCGCGAGCGCGGTCCCTCCGAACAATTCGGAAACACACACACGATGTCTTCGAATTGTGCGGAGACACTGCGCTCATAGTGTCTCCGAATTATTGTGAGACGCACACACGGCGGAGACACCGCTTTTGCTTCGCACACGCTCCGCATTATGCGGAGCAAATAATTATTTTTTATTTTTAACATGCTAACAATACGACAAAATTGTTTCTATTTTCATGTCTAAAATAAGTCTCATGCAAAATTCATCATTTCTCTACGCTAAAAGAAACAATACAATTCTTTAACTCTAATGTGTTGCTCTGTTTTATTACTATTTTTAACTCTTGTGACAATTTTACAAACACATACAATTCTTTAATTCCCATCAATATTTAAGGTATTGCTCTGTTTTCAACTCTACCAAACACATAAAATTCTTTAACTTCTATGACAATTTTACAAACGCGTACAATTCTTTAATTTCCAAGAATGTTATTTGTGCTTGTGATTAATTGGTAGTTAATATGATTATCGTTATTAAATTTCGATTTAACACCAATGTATTCCGGTAATACAAATTTTACACAAAAAAATCCGATGTTATTTACATCAATAGTCGATGATTAACTTGAGTATCAAAATGTAAAAAGCATCATGCGTGTGAAAAAGTTTGCACGTGACAAGATTAAGATACGAAGACAATTCAACGAAAAAAAAAAAAGACGATGAATTGGAATTTGATTGTATTGCCTACCTTTCTGCAAGGTCAAACGACTATTGAACTTCAACAATAAGGGCAAAGAATGATAAACTGTGTAAACAAATTGTCCGGAAATTTAAAGTTCTTATTATGTTATGAAGATTAAAAAAAAA